>CM037638.1:3656171-3691227 GCA_015227895.2 Colaptes auratus
CACAGTCAGAAAACGACCAGAATTTCCTCAAATGTCTCAAAGTATGATATAAAACATGGTTAAAAGAAAGGGGGGGGGGGGAGAAGAAAAGTTTACTTTAACCTACTATTTCTAAAATGAAAGCAATTACAACATAGACTTGCTCACACTTTAAGGAAGTGAGACTACCCTCCACACAACTTATCTTCTAGGCAATATTGGTCCTAACAACCTCATTTTAATTTGTAATCATTGTTTCCCCTTCAGGAGGGAGCAACAGCATGAGGTTGAGGCAGCTGTCCAAGGTCAGGTACTGGGCCAGAGACAGCACACAGCACAGGCTTCCCAAGCCCCGCAGAGTGCCTCTTTCCACTTTCACTGCCGGCATTTCCCTCTATTTTCACACAGCTTTATAAAATACTGCTTAACGATTGCTTCTGTGTTGCAGTTATGCATGTGAAAGTCTGAATGCTATAAAGAGCAGCATTACAAAAAGGCATTTGCCAGACAAATCTGATAAAACGAGCACAGATCATACTGTGCGACAGCTAAATGAAGAACATCCTGTACATCATGGTCGACTTCTTGATCCTATTTCATTTCGTAACTCTCAGAAATACACACCATGGGGGTTTTTTATGATTCTGAATTTCATCAGCAAATCTTCACTCCATATAGCTATGCTAAATCCGGACATTTAAGTACACTCTTTCTGGCTATTCTATTACTAGGGACAAAGACACATATTATACCAGGCCAAAATAAAAGAAAAAAAAAAAAAGCAGCAGCACACCGAGATCATTCAGATCTAAAAGCCAATGGAAACTGCTGAAACTGAAGCAAAGCAAGCAGTTACGGCTGAAATAAGGCAAGACTGGGGCCACAATGCCACAAAACCCTTCCCCCTCTGCCCAGTCACAAGGACCCCCTACAGCACAGTGAAAGTGATCCACTCTGCCACAGCAATTTCTACAGCTACTATCAAGAACTGCTCGGGAGAAGGCATGAGTAAATAATTCAGCTGGAAATACCTGTCAAGCAGCAGGATGTTTCACGCTACTATACCTACAGCAACCTCATCCAGCCGAGTAAAACCAGACGGTACCTGTCCACAAGACGAACACCGCAGCGCAGCCTCGTTTGACAGAAGATGACCCATAGGCAACACGATCACATGGCTTGGGGCTCAACTTGTCTGTGCCAGCCCCACGTCCGAGAACTGCGTGCCAGAGCCCCCAAACTACCGGCAAGACGCAACTGCTGGCTTCGCGCTGTCAGAGCGGAGCTCTCCCTGACCCTCACCGGAGAAGGGGGACGAGCCCGCCTCCTCCCAAGTCCGCCAGCGAAGCCGTGGGCCCCTCAAATCCCGCCAAGACGAAGAGGACAGGGACTCCTTCGTCGTCCGTTCACCGCCCCATGGCAAGGAGCTATCACCGCCAACCCTGCCAGGAAAACTCACACCCCCCGCCCCCCGGGCGCCTCCTGCCGCCCTCTCTCTCCTCCCGCGACCGCCCTCAGTGGCGGCTCCCTCCTCTCTCCACCGCCGCAGCCTGGCCCGGCCTCGCCCCTCACAGCCTGGCCCACGGGTCGGTTCTGGCCTGGCGACAGGCACAACGCTCCCGCCCATCTCCCCTCCTCCCGGCACCGCCGCGGTGCTGCTCCCCCCCCACATACCCTCCAGAACCGACGTGCACTCGACCCCCTCAGCCGCTGCCCCGGCGGCTGCTCTGCCCGCACCGCACGGCCAGGTTAGCGGCTCCGGGCGCCCACCGCCGCTCGGCCCCCCCAGCAGCTACTCTTCCCGCACGGCTACACCAGAAGCGCGCCGAGCACCATGCCCGGGGTGACGGCTCCTCCCGGCTCCAGGCCCCCCGCGCGCTGCCCCGGCTCCGCCGCAGGCTCCTCACCTGCATGGACGCCATGATTGCTTCTCTCCCCGCCCCTGCGCGCCGGCGGCCCCGGCACACAGGAACGCAGCGCCGCGAGCCCGGCCCCTGCCGGCCTCCGCTGTCGCATGCGGCCGGCTGGGCATGCGCGGAGCGCGGGCCGCGCGAGAGCGGCTCGGCCCTGGCGGGGCGGCGGCTAGTGCCACCGCCTTGCCTCGGCCGTTGAGGTGCCGCGACGGGCGGTGCCGCGGTAGGAGTGCGGCTCGGGCTGGTCATCGCAGACCCCGCGGCGGGAGGTGGGGAGAGAGAGGTGCCCGCCTTTGTCTTTGCTTGAGGAAGGGCTTGGGTCTGCGTCTCTTTGAGGGACTTAGTCGATGCCAGCTGTGTCTTGCTGCAGCTTTCCTGGGCTCCCCTCACGGCCGCTGTGTCCTGCCGGGAAGGTTGGATGAGGGCTCGCAGTAGGCCCTGCCCTGCTCTCGGAGCCGCCAGCCGGTCGCTGTGAGCCCAGCCCGCCTCTCCGGGCCCAGGGGGCCCCGGCTGTGCCGCCACTCCGCCCTGCCACTCGCCTTCCGCCTCCTCTGCGGATGGTGCAGGCGCCGAGGTCAGCACGCAGATGTGCTGGCGGGAGCGGCAGGCAGAGCCTCTGCGCCGCCTGAGTGCGGTGCCTGTGCAGGGGAAACAAAAGCGCCGCGGGCTAGAAGCAGCTGGCATGCCAACCATAAAAGAGGCGACTTGCAGAAACATTATCCATAAGCAGTTATTCCAGCTGTAATATCTAGGTATTTCAGACATTCAGTCCTACAGTGTAACATACACATCTGTGCTGGTTAAAACATCAGGAATTAATCGAATATGAAAAGTGCAAGTATCTTAGGAGCAGGATTTTATAACTTTTTTGGGGGGGGAGAAGGGGGGGCGCCTTTAAATGCTTTTCTCCTATCTTCCTACACTTTAATTGCCTGGAAAAAAAATTTCAACATTCCTGCTCTCCATTAAATACTTACCATGATACCAACATTTTGTATTTTTTTTCTTTTGCTTGTTTCTCTCTGGATTCAGTTGACATGCCAGTACAGAAGATGTGTTATCATCAGGTTGCCTCTGCAATAGTAGTCCTACAGATCATCAAACAATGGTCACTCAGGAGCTATTTCATAAGCTTAGGCAAGGCTGCCAGGTGAGTGCAATGAAAATGAGTTAACAAGCAGGGCTGGGCTTTTGTCAGCAAAAATCTCTTAAGGCTGCAGGTAACGCTCTGACTGGAGATACTCCAGTAGTAAAAATATCAAACAGCTTCGAAACAGAGGGAGAGAGAAAGCAGTAAATAAAATGTAAAAACCCAACAACAAAACCAAACAACATGCCTTCCTCCCACCCCACCAAAACACCTCAAAAACAACAAAACCCACACCATTGTTAAAAAAAATGAAAAAACAAAACAAAACAATCCTTTGCAGTTTGGAATCTAATTCTGATATTGTAGATCCAAATCACATCTGTACATCTCAACTTGGAGTTGCTGAAAAAAAATAGCTTAAACACATCTGATCAATACTTCAGATTTCTCAGCTTTTTGCATGAGTGTCATCATGCAAAACCAAGTCCTAAGATCCAATAGACTTAGCAGTGGTCCCTTCTGCTTGAGGCAGACTTGCCCTCATCCTGTATTAGGACATCAAGGGCATTAAGAACCCCTGCACTACAAAACGCTGGCTTTGGCCACAGCCTATTCACAATGTTCTGAACAGCCACACCAGAAATTTAGGGCTTATTCTGATGCTTGCTTGACAGGAGCTCTCCAACTGTAGAGTGCTGAGCTCTAGGAGTCACAGTAATCAGGTTAAAAAGAGCAGAGGAATCCATTGACATTTCCAGCTGTCTGAGCCCAGATGATCCCATGGTTTATAGATGTTCCCTGTCTGCACACACATGCTCACCAGTGGTCCCTGCTGTGAACCCATTAGCTTTGAATTTCTGTGTCAGGAAGATTTGACAGAGTGGTGACATCTTGCTACCTTCCTAAGCAGGCAGGAGGACAGGTTCCCCACAGCACCAGTTCAGCCCTGGGAGATGCTGAAGAATGTATCCAAAGCTCCAATCTCAAAACACAAGTGCACTTGAAATTTCTGTGCCAGCCTATAATCCTGAAACTTGGATGATAGGACATCATCCTGTGGCTGGTCCCTGCCATGGTAGGGCCAAACAGCCCCAATACAAACCCAGACAGACCCTAAGGTGTCTAGACATGGTCCCCCTCTCCCCCCTCCCTCCTGCAGAAAGTCAGGGTAACATGGAAAGAGGAACAAAGGGGACAGGACTATGCATGTCTGGTAAACAACCTGTATCTGGGGTGAGGGCATGGGTTCTGGCCACAGCCTGGCAGAGCCTCTTCTTTTTGGGTAGCAATGTGCTGGTTTCAATGCCCTGTTAGCCCAGATTTATATACAGGGGAAGATTTATATACAGACTGATTTCTAGTCACCTGTCATGCCTTGCTCAGCCTTGCTCAAGCCTTGCTTGCTTGAACCCGCTTGGATCTTGTCTGACTTGAAGTTGCCTCGAGTTGCGTTGCCTCGAGTTGCCCAGTCCAGTGCCTGGGATATACCCACAAGCATACACACCTTAAGCTACGAGAGAAGCCACAAGCTTAGGAGTCAGAGCCAAGCCTGCTTCCCCTTGTCACCAGGGTTTTTCCGTACCTTGATTCACCCAGGACAAAGCCAGCGCCCGTCGTGATGCGTCATGAACAGCGGGCTGCCCGCTGAAGCCAGACCAGCCATCGACGACCGCGTGGCCTTCCTGCCGGCAACCTGCCCTGCCTGGCACAGGAGCGCCCCAAAGCCCCAACACAGCAGCAGCACTCCCTACCTGGGTACAACCAGCTGTGAGTAATTAATTCATTGCCTCCTTGGCTTACCGGTTCTTGTCGAGTCTCCCCCGCAGTCGAGCCCCGTTTTGCTCCCGGGGTGTTCTCTTTCTGTTCTATTCCTCCCGGTTTGCATACATTGTTAAACTGCTGTAGGTGCCCAAATCCTGCACATCCCGTGGTACATCGAGTCTAACCGCACCCCCAACCTCTGTTTTCATATTACTAAAAGGTTATTAATATCTCTATTAATATTGCCACGTCGTTTATGAAGAAAGGAAATATTATATCCTTTAACAGTCCTACAGCCTTTCTGCCGTTTTCTTTGTCCCTCTTTACCTCTCTGAACTTCCAACTTACTGAGCTGAAATACAATACAGAAAGCACCAACCTATCTGCAGAGACCTAGCTATGTTTGATTTCCACTGCCTCTCTAGGAATCCCCGTCTGGGTACAGCACAGAGCTGTTTAATGTCTGCACACAGCTCTGTAGGATTATCCACACACACTGAAACCAGTCCAGCTTGAGTTCTAGTCCAGCAGCAGGAGGCAACAGAAGAGACGTTGGCAATGTCACAGTACAGAACTAGAGACCACTTACACACCAGTGAGGTTGTGACCTCTCAAGACACACAGCATGTACTTTTCCTTGTGAGTCCATTTCTTTTGCTAGTTTTCAAAACACATATTCCTAAAAGTGGGAATCCTCCTTAACAGAGTCCATTTCCCAGCCCTCTAAGCAGCCTAAGCAGGCTGCTTTGCCCTTTCTTCCTTCCCATTGTTTGTGGAACCAGTTCAGAGCAGTTCGTGCCACTTCTCTTCCCCTGGCATCTGGGAGTGGATCAGACACATTTCTTGCTACATTTCCAGGTGCAGCCATTGCAATGGCTTTTAGCAGAACATAAAGCTGAGAAGTTTAATGGCTGAGTCTGCATAATTATTACTAAGTAATTAAAACATATATTAAGCAAATAGATCTCTCTGGCCATGTCCTCACCAGAATCTCCAAGAGAAAAGAAGAATGACCATATTCAGATTAGAGCTCCATGTAGCCTCCTGCCCACCACTCCAGGGGCCCAAGTGGAATGTGTGGGATGAGGGTGCAGAATAGGTAATGTGCATATGGTAACGTCTCCCCATTCCCTCCTCCACCCCTTCCAGCTTCAAGAATCAGTGCAGACATTTCTTAAACCAGAGGCAGTCTCATATATTCAGTTACACAAGGCCCTTTCCTCCTGGAGGTTTATCTGGCCTCCACTCAAACTTCAGAGCTTGGAGAGCTTGTGAGGAGTGGCTGTTCTGTGTCAGGAAGCTCATGTTATGGAGAGCTCCCTGTCCTCTCATCCTCTGCCTAGGTGCAGTGACTTGGAAGGTAGTGGGCAATGGCAGGAAGCTCCTGCCCAGCACAGTGGGCACTGCAGGTGTGTCCCCTCAGTAACCACCCCACCTTCCCAGCTGCCTTTGCAGACCAGGTGCACTGGTCAATGACAAGGGTGATGGATCATCCAGATTGGAAGAGTTGACCCCGCATCAAAGCCTCTTCAGTTAAGAATAAAAGAAGGGTTATTGTCATGGGTGACTCCCTTCTGAATGTGGTGGAAGGCCTGACCTGCAGGCTCCACTCATGTCCTGGGGAAGTCTGCTGCCTCCCAGGGCCAAGGTCAGTGATGTGAGGAGAAAGCTTCCTCCCTGGTGCCTTCCTTCCCACCTGTCTCAGAGTGGGAAGAGGATTCTAGATGGCAGGGCTCATTGAAAGAGCTTGACACTGGATTGGAAGGGAGACCACCCAACCAGCATGAAGAAACAGATAAAATATTCTTTAGGCATCTGGCAGAAGCCTTGCAGTCGCTGGCTCTTGTTCTTGTGGGGGGACTTCAACTTCCTGGTGTCTGCTGGAAATACAACACAGCAGTGAGGGAGGCCTGGAGGTTCCCAGAATGTGTGGAGGAGAGCTTCCTTGACACAGCTGGTGATGGAACTGACTAGGGAGGGCACCCTGCTGGAACAGAGAGGGGCTTGAGGGGGATGCAACAGTTGGGGGCTGTCTTGGACACAAGGATCACCAAATGACAGAGTTCTCAGGTGTTGGGGAAGTAGAGAGGGGGGTCAGCAGAACTGTACCTGAGACTGCCAGCTTTGGCCTGTTTTGGAGACTTGTGCACAGAGTCCCTTGGGAGGAAGCCCTGAGGGGCCAAGGAACCCAAGAAGGCTGGACATGCTTCATGAGGGAAGTCCTAAAGGTGCAGGAAGAGGCCATCTCCATGTGCCAGGGGGAAAAAGGCCTGGCTGAATAAGGAGCTGTGGTTGCTGTTTAGGGAGAAAAGGAGAGTGTGTGTCATTGGAAGAAGGGCCAGGCCACTGCAGAGGACTACAAGATTGTCCTGAGACTGTGCAGGGAGTAAATTAGAAGGGCCAAAGCCCTATAGATCTGTCAGGTTGACCTCAGTGCCTGGGAAGGTCATGGAGCAGGTCATCTTTAGTGCAATTATGAAGCATATGCAGGGAACCAGATGATCAGGCCCTGTCAGCATGGGTTCCTGAAGGGCAGGTCCTGCTTGTCGAACCTGATCTCCTGTGACAAGGTGACCTTCTTAGTGGATGAGGGCAAGGCTGCAGATGTTGTTTACCTGGACTTTAGTAAAGCCTTTGAGACCATTTCCCACAACATCCTCCTGGACAAACCAGCTGCTTATGGCTTGCATGGTTGGACACTCTGCTGGGTTAAAAACTAACTGGGTGGTCAGGCCCTGGAGTGGTTTGAGCCTCAACTGGAGTTTAAGCGCTCAGATGGTAGGAAAAAAACAAACCCCGAGAGTTCCTCCCCTGACCCTGAAGAGACTGGAGGTAAATCTACCAAAGAATAATCTGGAGTCGGTTTGGAAGTAGGAGAAGTCAATTTTTTAACCATGTATATATAGCAATAACAGGGGAGATTTACAAGGGTAAGGAATAAGGATGAATAAGAGAGTATATAGACCCAAAGTTGGATGCCTTGTATCGGCCTCGGTGTGTGTGGATTTTAGTCCTTTAGAGAAGCCTGGATGCGGCAGGGAGAAGCCCAGGCCCGACCAGGTGGCAGAGCCAGGAGGCCAGCAGCAGCTGCTGGTCCTTTCAAACAGGCGAGGCAGGAGGAAAGAGGGAAAGGGGCTGCAGGGTCTTCCTTTTTATAGGCTTGCTGGACTGGAAGGGGGAGTGGAATAGACCCCCTTCGCCCCAGAGGACTCCTCCTCCTGGGTGGGGGGGAGGGGGAGGAAGCCAAGTCCCTCTCTGTTCACCTGGATGAGGTTTCTTTTGTCCCCTGGGGAAGAAGGGCTCTCGCAGCCCTCCCCCAGGGTAGGTGTAACCCAGCACAGGCCCAAAGAATGGTGGAAAATGGAGTTAACTCCAGCTAGTGGCCAGTAACAAATGAAGTTTCCCAGGGCTCAGCACTGGGGCCAGTGAGGTTGCAGTGAGGTGAGGCTTGGTTTCTTCTCCCTAGTATCAGGTGATGGAATGAGAGGAAACAGCCTGAAATTGTGCCAGGGGAGAGTTAGGTTTGAGATTAGGAACGATTTCTTTGCTGCCAGAGTGGTCAGGGATTGGAACAGGCTGCCCAAGGAGGTGGTGGAGTCCCCATCCCTGGAGGTGTTCAAGAAATGTGTGGCCATGGCACTCTGGGACATGGTTTGATGGCCATGGTGGTCCTAAGTTGTTGTTTGGACTTGATGATCTTAGAGGTCTTTTCCCAACTGGAGCAGTTCTATGATTGTATACATTAGTAAACAACTATTCGCAGCTTGCATTTACCTTTGATCTGCTGCTCTCATTTTAGACCTCAAGAAGGGTTGTACATCTAAGAGCCTGCCTACTTTCTGCAAACATCATATCTACTGTGATGCAATATGCTGCTACCTACAAGCTTTGCCTTTCAGGATGTTTTTGTGTATCCTCAAACTTTGAAACCATCAAACTGGAGGAGTACAGAAACCCAGCGTGATACAGCAGCTGCAGCATTGCTGATGTTAAAGGGAGCACGCCAACTTCTGAGGTCTGCCTAAAGAGGAGACCAGAAGGCAGCAGGAGAATCCTTGCCCTAGGAGGTAGCTGCAGAGAGGAATGAGCCTCTTGGCTCTGCAGGAATTTGCTGATGACAGGATTGAGTGCGTGTCAGGTTTTGAGTAGGAAAGGAGACTAGCCAACCAAAAGTATGGCTGGAAAACACCTCACCACGTGAGCCAGATCCTGGACATCTTGTCCCCTGAACTGTCCTGGAAAACTATGGGCTTCTGCTGCTGTGTGGCCTGCTGTTGCTCCACAGGTTTCAGTGAAATACCACGGAAGCCAGAAGAGCCCTGCTGCCTGTGCTTGCCCTTCCAGGCCATGCTGATATGCTACACGACTTCCCAGCACCAGTTACCTTGCAGAGGATTTCTTGCATTCAGTAGACAGTTGACCTGCAGGATGTTTGGTTTTTTCCCTTCAGCACTGTCTTGGGCTGTTGCAGCATGAAGTGGAGTCATCCCTTCCCCTGGTTTACTACATGTTGTTGTGCCTGCTCCAAACATATGTTTATCCTAAAATGAATTTTTAATGCCCTATGCCTCAAAGATTGCAAGAGCATCGAGTTGAAGCCAGGGATGTGCATTCAGCTGTAAACACAGACCTACTGGCTGTCCCTATTGATGGAATCACAGCCAGGCAAGACTGATCCTAGTCCCTTACATTCAACTTTCTAACTCTGTTCCAGAAAGCTCTGTTGAAGGTCAGGGGAAAACAGGTCACAAGGTGTGAGCTCAGGAGTGCCAGCACACTTGACAGACTGCAGGCTGGGGTGGCATGGAGAGACTGGCTTTGTGGCCTTAAGACTTGTGCTCTGTAATAAGGAAAAATGACCTCTGGACACCAGCAGTGCCCTCACACAGTACAGAATCATGTCCTGGGCTGCATCAAGAGGAGGTGTGGCTAGGAAGTCAAGAGAGTGGCTGCCACCACACCAGTGGAGACAGTGACCTACTGCCATCAGGGCTGGGGTCAGTATTGTTTTGTACCTATTCATACACATTTGGTTATTACTATTGCCATTCCAGCTGGTTTAGTGTCTTTTCCACCCCATCAGTCTCTCTCCCTTATTCCCTTTCTCTTCCCTTTGGGAAGCAGAGGGGTTCATAGAGAGCCTCTGGCACTTGTTTTGTGGCTGGCCCAGCCCTAACCCATGACAATCTTACCTCTTCTCACATAGAAGTCAAAGGTATGTTCCCTTTAATCTCTCCTTGTTACTCCAGTGCCACAGCAGCCATCATCTGCAGTGCCAGGAGCCACGTCTCACAAGTACAGGTGGCTATGTAGGTCTCAGGGGAATTGTGTCTACTTCTCCTTCCTATCCTGCCTGCACTTTCAGGAAGAGCCCTACATTGAAAATGGCTGTAGAAGAGAGATCTACTAAACACAGCCTGGATACACCCATAGAAAACACCAGCTGAAGATGTAGAATCAAAACAAGAATATATGAAGAATATAAAATCATTAACGTGCACGCACAGCTAAAAATGAATCATACCTTGCACCTGCAAGGTGCATTTGACCTGTTGAGGTTTTATTGTTGTTTTGTTCCTTAGTGTAACACAGGGGTTTCATCCAGGGTGTGTTCCATTTTCATCTCTGTCCTGAGCAGCAGTGAGCATATTTCCATCCCAGGGCTTTCAAAGGGATGAAAGGATGCTAAGGAAAAGAAAGGTCTCACCTCATTCCTGAACTGCTGCAAGCACAGTGCCTGCAGAAGGTGACCTTGTTCTTGGATGTCATGTGCTGTGCTTCTGTTTCCTCTCTTGTCTGGGACTGGATGGTTTTGCAGCCACTGGGTGACCTGTGACTTTCAGCTTATCCACAGGAAATCCAAACTACCAAAACTTGCTGTATTACGTGGAGACAGAACTGTGATAATTCCTGCAGAGGAAGGAGGAGGACACGTGGCCAGGGAAAGGAGTAGCACTGACTGGATATGTGCCATAATTGCTAATTTGTACTAATTGTCAAGGCATGTGTGTTTGGCACCAGTAGTCCTTCAACTCTTTTAAATGCTGTAGAGATAAGCACCTGTAAAGATAGAAGCTGTAAAAAATTAAACCAGGACCTATATCAAGAGCTGCAAGGTGATGGAATGATTCCAAGGACTTCCACATCAAAAGTCCATTTCCAGAGTCCAGAGTCCTGATTCCATCAAACCCAAGGGTTCAGACAGTCCTCAGTGAGCATACCTATGAGGTTCAAATAAAATGATCATCCAGTCATTGTACTTTCCCTCCAGAGACTGCAAACTGAAGGGTCCTCAAGTACAATCAAGAGATAATTGAGTATCTGCTTGGTTTTGAAATTAAATCCTATGTGCCAAATGCTTTTAGATTCTCCATGGTTTTCAGGCTGGATGATACAAACCCAAACTGAAAGCTCTCTATCTGAGAATGGGTTAATCTGCACTCCAATTATCCCATTGTCTTACATGAGAGAGAACAAGAATTTCTAGCAACCCAAGGTGTGAGTTGTGTATAATTTCTGGGTTTGTCTAGTGGTGATTTTGGAGACCAAGGGTTCACGAGTAACAAGACACCAGGAGCATTTTGTAATGGGAAGAAAATCACAGAATGTCAGGGGTGGTGAATGGTGCCACATCCAGCTGGCAGCCAGGCACTAGTGGTGTGCCCCAGGGATCAGTGCTGGGCCCCATCCTCTTTAATATCTTCATTGATGATCTGGATGAGGGGATTGAGACAGTCATCAGCAAATTTGCAGGTGACACCAAGCTGGGAGCAGATGTTGGTCAGTTAGAGGGCAGAAGGGCTCTGCAGAGGGACCTCGACTGGCTGGGCAGATGGGGCAGAGTCCAACAGGATGGCATTCAACAAGTCCAAGTGCCAGGTGCTGCACTTTGGCCACAGCAACCCCATGCAGAGCTACAGGCTGGGGTCAGAGTGGCTGAGAGCAGCCAAACAGAGAGGGACCTGGGGGTGCTGATTGACAGCTGCCTGAACATGAGCCAGCAGTGTGCCCAGGCAGCCAAGAGGGCCAACGGCATCCTGGCCTGCATTAGGAATAGTGTGGCCAGCAGGAGCAGGGAGGTCATTGTGCCCCTGTACTCTGCTTTGGTTAGGCCAACCTTGAGTCCTGTGTCCAGTTCTGGGCTCCTCAGTTTAGGAAGGACATCGAGACGCTTGAAGGTGTCCAGAGAAGGGCAACAAGGCTGGGGAGAGGCCTTGAGCACAGCCCTGTGAGGAGAGGCTGAGGGAGCTGGGGTTGCTTAGCCTGGAGAAGAGGAGGCTCAGGGGAGACCTCATTGCTCTCTACAACTACCTGAAAGGTGGTTGTAGCCAGGAAGGGGTTGGCCTCTTCTCTCAAGCATCCAGCACCAGAACAAGAGGACACAGTCTCAAGCTGTGCCAGGGGAAGTTTAGGCTGGAGGTGAGGAGAAAGTTCTTCCCAGAGAGAGTTGTTGGCCATTGGAATGTGCTGCCCAGGGAGGTGGTGGAGTCCCCATCCCCTGGAGGTGTTCAAGAGGGGATTGGACGTGGCACTTGGTGCCATGGTCTAGTCATGGGGTCTGTGGTGACAGGTTGGACTTGATCTTTGAGGTCTCTTCCAACCTTGGTGATACTGGGTTGGAAGGGACCTCCAGAAATCACTGGGTCCAACCCCCCTGCCAAAGCAGGGTCCTGTAGGGCAGGTCACACAGGAACACGTCCAGGGTGACTTTGCAAGTCTTCAGAGAAGGAAACTCCACCACCTCTCTGGGCAGCCTGCTCCAGGCCTCTGTCACCCTCACAGTAAAGAAGTTTCTCCTCATGCTGAGGTGGATCTTCCTGTGTTCTAGCTATTACCATGTGACACTGAGACTGACCCTTTTCTCTTGACACCCCTCCCCCCCATATTTATAGACATTGTTCAGATCCCCTCAGCCTTCTCTTCTCCAGACTAAACAGCCCCAGGGCTCTCAGTCTCTCTTCATGGGAGAGATGTTCAAGTCCTGGAATCATTCTCGTAGCTCTCTGCTGGATGCTCTCCAGCAGGTCCCTGTCCTTCTTCAATTGGGGAGCCCAAAACTGGATACAGTATTCCAGGTGTGGTCACCACAGGGTAGAGTGTAGGGGGAGGAGAACCTCCCTAGGCTTACTAGACACACTTAGCTCTGAATTCTTACGTGAAAAGACAGTTTTAAATTGGAATGAATATTACAGGAATTAACAGTGTTTGGTTTTAACTTCAAAGTAACTTCTGTTTGAGAAAAGAAATTTGCAACACATAAATAAGGAGCTTGTATTCCTAAAAATCATCTCACAAAACCATCCTGAAAACCAGTAACTTTAGCACCATGCAGGAAGATTTTAATCATAGAATTGCAGAATGGTTCAGGTTGGCAGGGCCCTTAAAGATCATCTCATTCCAATGCCCTGCCATCTATATGTCAGCGATGGATGAGGGAACACTGAGGAAGAGCCAACAGGTCAATTCATGGCTCCGGGGCTGGTGCCATCGACAGGGATTTGGGTTCTACAATCATGGCTTGGTTTACAAGGCACCAGAGCTGCAAACAACTAATGGGGCACACTTGTCCCAGAGGGGGAAAAGGATCCTGGGGCAGGAATTGGCAGGGCTCATTGATAGGGCTTTAAACTAGATTTGAAGGGGGAAGGGGGTAATAGTCTCCTGCTGGCCTGTGAGAAGCAGAGGGGCAGCTCACCAGAGGCAGTGGGATGGAGAGCTGCTAAGGGCTCTCAACTTGCTGCCCTGAGGCCAGACACAGATGACACACCAGGACACCCTGTGAAAACCAAGGGGAATTGGCACAAGAGGACGACAGGGCCAGCCCAGCTGAAGTGCTTCTATGCAAATGCACGCAGCTTGGGCAACAAACAGGATGAATTAATAGCCACCGTGCTGCTGGGAGGCCATGACATAGTGGGCATTACTGAAACTTGGTGGGATGATTCCCATGATTGGAATGTAGGGATAGATGGGTACAAGCTTTTTAGGAAGGATAGGCAGGGAAGGAGAGGAGGAGGTGTTGCCCTCTATGTCAAGAATCAGCTGGAGTCAGCAGAACTCCACCTGGGGAGGGATGATGAGATGGTTGAGAGTATATGGGTTAGAATTAAAGGCAAGACAGGGGAAGGAGATATTACTGTGGGGGTCTCCTACAGGCCACCTGACCAGCAGAACCAAGCAGATGAGGCCCTCTACAGGCAAATAGAAGCGGCTTCCAGGTCACAAGCCCTGGTCCTCATGGGAGATTTCAACCACCCTGACATCTGCTGGAGGGACAACACAGCAAGGCACCAGCAATCCAGGATGTTCCTGGACTGCATAGAAGACAACTTCCTCCTCCAAATGGTAGAGGAACCAACAAGAAAAGGTGCTCTGCTGGACCTTGTTCTCACCAACAGGGAAGGGCTGGTAACCAATGTGAGGCTCAGAGACTGCCTTGGCTGCAGTGACCATGAAGCAGTTGAATTTAATATCCTCAGGGCTATCAGGAGGACCTATTCTAAGCTTATGTCCCTAGACTTTAGGCGTGCAGACTTCGATCGCTTCAGGAGTCTGCTAGCCACAGTGTCATGGGACAAAGCCCTGGAGGGAAGAGGGACCCAGGACAGCTGGTCAGTATTCAAGGACCACCTCCTCTGTGTCCAGGAGCTATGTATACCAACAAAGAGAAAAACAGGGAAGAACGCTAGGAGGCCTGCCTGGATGAACAAGGAGCTCCTGGACACACTATTACTTAAAAAGAAACTCTACAGGCAGTGGAGGGAAGGACAGATAGAACAGGGGGTATATAAGGAAGCTGCCCGAGCAGCAAGAGGCCTGGTTAGGAAAGCCAAAGCAGAGTTTGAATTGAAGCTAGCCAGGGAGGTCAAAGGGAGCACTAAGAATTTCTACAGGTATATTAATGGCAAGAAGATGAGTAGGGAAGGTGTGGGCCCCCTCAGAAAGGAAAGTGGTGAATTGGTCACAAGTGATGTGGACAAGGCTGAGGTACTCAATAACTTCTTTACCTCAGTCTTCACTGCAAGGGCCTCCAGCCACACTCCTGGAGTCATGGCAGATGATGCCAGGGATGGGGAGGAAGAACTGCCCTTCATAAGTGAAGCTCAGGTTCGTGATCACCTGAAGAACCTGAAAGTGTTCAAGTCCATGGGACCCGACGGGATACACCCACGGGTGCTGAGAGAACTGGCAGATGAGGTTGCTAAGCCCCTCTCTATTATATTCCAAAAGTCATGGCAGACTGGGGAAGTCCCCACAGATTGGAAAAGGGCAAATATTGCTCCCATTTTCAAAAAGGGTAAGAAGGAGGAACCAGGGAACTACAGGCCGGTCAGTCTCACCTCTGTGCCCGGAAAGATCATGGAGCAGATCCTCCTGGAGGCACTACTGACTCAGAAGAGTAGTGAAGAGGTGATTTGGAGCAGTCAGCATGGCTTTGCCAAGGGCAAATCCTGCCTGACAAACCTGGTGGCCTTCTATGAACAGGTGACAGCATTAATAGATGAGGGGCGAGCAACTGATGTCGTTTACCTGGACCTGAGCAAAGCCTTTGACACTGTCCCACACCACAGCCTGGTCTCCAGGCTGGTGACACATGGGTTTGATGGATGGACCACTAGATGGATACAGAACTGGCTTGATGGCTGCACCCAAAGAGTGGCTGTCAATGGGTCCATGTCCCAGTGGAGGCCAGGGACAAGCGGAGTCCCTCAGGGATCAGTCCTGGGACCAGTCTTGTTCAACATCTTTGTGGGTGACATGGACAGTGGCATTGAGTGCACCCTCAGCAAGTTTGCTGATGACACCAAGCTGTGTGGTGCAGCAGACACGCTGGAGGGAAGGGATGCCATCCAGAGGGACCTTGACAGGCTGGAGAGGTGGGCACAGGCCAACCTCATGAGCTTCAACAAGACCAAGTGCAGGGTCCTGCATCTGGGTCGAGGCAATCCCAGGCACAAATACAGGCTGGGCAGTGACTGGCTGGGGAGCAGCCCAGAGGAGAGAGACTTGGGGGTGCTGGTGGACGAGAAGCTCAACATGAGCTCTCAATGTGCACTTGCAGCCCGAAAGCCAATCAGATCCTGGGCTGCATCAGGAGAAGTGTGGCCAGCAGGTCAAGGGAGGTGATTCTCCCCCTCTACTCAGCTCTGGTGAGACCCCACCTGGAGTACTGCGTCCAGTTCTGGAGCCCCTATTACAAGAGGGATCTGGAGGTGCTGGAGCGTGTCCAGAGAAGGGCCACGAGGATGATCAGAGGGCTGGAGCACCTCTCCTATGAGGACAGACTGAAGGAGTTGGGGCTGTTCAGCCTGGAGAAGAGAAGGCTCCGAGGTGACCTCATTGTGGCCTTCCAGTATCTGAAGGGGGCCTACAAGAAGGCTGGGGAGGGACTTTTCAGACTATCAGGGAGTGATAGGACTAGGGGGAATGGGATGAAGCTGGAGGTGGGGAGATCCAGGCTAGATGTGAGGAGGAAGTTCTTCACCGTGAGAGTGGTGAAGCCCTGGAATGGGTTGTCCAGGGAGGTGGTTGAGGCCCCGTCCCCTTGCGGTGTTTAAGACCAGGCTGGACGAGGCTCTGTCCAGCCTGATCTAGGGTAGAGTGTCCCTGCCCATGGCAGGGGGGTTGGAACTAGATGATCCTTGTGGTCCCTTCCAACCCTAACTGAAACTATGAAACTATGAAACTATGAAACTATAAGGACACCTTCTGCTAGGCCAGGTTACTCAAGGACTCATCCAATCTTGAACACCTCCAGGCTTGGAACCTCCACAACTTCTCTGGCCAACCTGTTCCAGTGCCTTGCCACCCTCATAGGAAAGAATAATGAAAACTAACAAGTTCCTGCTCTTGTTCCCTGGCTCAGTTGCTGAAAATAAACTGACACCACACATTTTAGACTGTGCTGTGGTTGTAGCTACTACTCTCCTAAATTATACTGAAACACCCAAGACTTGGCAAAATAAATAAAACTAGGGACACAACACATGGACTGAAAAGTTCTCTTTCCTGCCCCCATCATCTCCTTGTCTGCTTTATCACATAAACCAACAGATTTAGGCAGGTGTTGCAAAACCCCTTCCCACGGGAAGAGTAAAACAAGGATGAGTGCAAATAGCCCCTGCTGCAGCTGTACAGTGGTAAAACACAGAGGAGCAACCCATGCACCACACATACTACCAGTAGTAATGCCTTCTAGCCATCATGTTCGATGCAGCAGCTGAGTGCAGTGGCACAGTGAATCCTTTCCTCTCTCCAGCCTCCAGATCAAAAAGGGATTTCCTGTCTTGTGGAGCAGAGCTCTGATCCTTTCAGATGCATGAGCTGCTTCATGGTGGAGAGCATCAGATGCCTCTTCAGCAGCTTGTGCATCCTCAGATGATGTAAAAGCATAACCCAGCACAACTTTTCTCATGAGTTACCCTTTGTAAAGAGCCTGGAAGGTTTTTTCCTGCCTAAATCCGTGGGTCAGACTAAAATTTGAAGCACCAAATACGATACTAGTTTACAAAGTAGAAGTTGTGTTGTGGGACAGCTGGAGTGTTCAAAATCTCCTCTTCAAGGCTGCTCAGCAACACTGCTCTTTCTCAGTGCTTGGCTGTCTGATAAGGCACAGGTAATTCTGAGGAGCACAACGACATCTGCACATTTTAAATGTATAAATCTCTCCAGAACCACAAAAAGCTCTGGAACTGCACAGAGGTAGTTCCACAATCTATGACCCAAATACACCAGTGACGTGCTCCCCACAGCACACAAGCACTTTCTCTGAAGAGTCACAAATCAATAGCCACACAGGTTTACAAATTTTCCATGTTGAAATTTATTCAGAGCTCAGGGGTTAAGCGTGGCAAGGTTCCAATTGTCCAATAAAAGCCTGCCTAGGCCACTGTCGGGGATTGCACAGACTCCCGCTGCCACCCTCTTCTCCCCACTCCAGTGGGTTTGCTCCAGGGCACCACAGCACTTCCTGAGCCACTCCAGGGTACACTCAGGTGAAAGAAAACCCTACAGAATGATGATTCAGAACTAAATCAGCTCCTTTACCTTACTGCTGGAGCACAGAGTCAGAAAATGCAAGGTGTTGGAACAAGAGATTGTTTTGGAAAGCTTAAAAAGGTGGGGAGGGAAGAAAAGCAAAGCCACCTTTTTTTTTTTAACTGACATTTTTACTTCTATTTTAAACTCAATATTTTTAAACTTCAAACCATTGACCTCAACACTACCAAAAATGGCCCAAGAACTTCAGAACCACTCTTAGCTGGAGCTAAAAAACACTGACAGCAGAGACCAAAACACCCAGGTCAGTATTGCTGGACTTTTCAGGGCAGTGTCCCTGCTTGCCTTTAGCTGCTCAGGGCTCAGCAGGGAGTTACCCACAGCACTGACCCCAAGACTCCAAGGCAGGGTTTCAGCAAGCCCCCTTCAACGCAGGGCATCTCTGTCATGCCAAACTAGCCAGTAATAAATTTGTGCCCAAGCAGGTGAGTGTGTTAATGCCAGCTCAGCCATCACCAGGCTGACACACAGCAGCTTGTCCATACGGTGCTGCTCAAGGCCAGTGACACTGTGCTGGAACAGCTCTCCTCCATAGGCAGCCTGCAGCCTGTGCTGCTCACTGGCTTTGGACAGACAAACCTTTACTAAGCTGCATTCCTGTTGGCAGTTTTAGGGGAGAGTTGCAACCCTCTGACTCCACCTTCAGAGGTCCTTCCCTCCATCAGGAGGATGTCTCCTTGAAAGACTACAGCTGCTTCTTGATCCAAAGAAAGCTGAAACAATGGCAGCTGATGGGACACCAACTCCATTGTTCTGGCACAATTCTTTTATGATAAGTTACATTTATTCTCATTTACAGATGATTTTGGCAGAAGAGCTCTTCAGGCTGCAGCTGAACAAAATCCAAGCTTTCAAGTTTAAATTCTTCCCTTTATGGAAACTTGTTTGGAAGCAAGAACTGATAGAACAGGCACCCACTAGCAGCGATGCCCAAGGGATGTTGTGTTCTGCTCTAGTATGACGACAGTGGCTTGCCAATTCTTGTCCCCTAAACTATTTGTAAAAACATTGGAAATACCTAAGAAATTTATAAAACAGCTCCTTAAACATCTGCTTAATGCCCTTTCCTTCAGACAGAAAAGATCTCCATGTTTCTGAGTCTTTTCCAGCAGGTCCAAGGGAGAGGTGGAGAAAGAGGTGAAAGACAGGAGCACGGCCATCACTTCAGCTGCTGCGGCACAGCGCTGACGACTGCTCCTCTAGAGATCAAGCACAGCCTTTACAGAACAGTGGAGAGAAACCAGAACTGAAAGCAGGTAAAATATGCATCAAGTGACAGGACATTAAGAACAGCCTTCTATGCTCTACAGAAGATAACATACACAGCTTCTAACAGCTCTTTTTCCCCTTGAAAGCCACCGTCAGCAGGAGCACAGTCTTACTGCACAGACAAGTGACTGCAGCATTTGAAGTTACCAAGGGGGAAAATTTAGGTTATGAAAGAAAAATATATCAAGTACATCTTTACACAGCTCTATACTATGGTTTAAATTAAAAGCCTTAAACCTTCTCTTAAATCATAGAATGGTTTGGGTTGGAAGAGACCTTAAAGATCATCTAGTTCCAACTCCCCTGCCATGGGCAGGGACACCTCCCACTAGACCAGGTTGTTCAAGGCCCCAGCACAACCCAGTGGAATATTGCTATCAGAATACAAACCTCAGGGAGGACACTTTTCACATTGTTAGTGTGGCTATGCTAAAGGACAGCTATCTTACAAAGGAGATTAAATTCAGATGTTTAGAAACATGAACAGTAAGAGAAGGTTAGAAACTCTAAACAGCTACTAGGATTTCACTACAGTTACCTTGGAGAAAGCTTTCAGCTCAGCTCCAGGGTTTGCTATGGTCATGGTATGAGGAGGAGGTTCTACCACACCTAAAGGATACGGCATAGCCATCTACTACTTGGCAGATTTGTTTATTTGTCTCAGTTTGTGAAAAGGTCCTCAATTTGTGTCAGAAGCAAAACAAACTCCAGCTGAAGGATTGCTATCTGCAGCAGGGCTGAGAGCAGCCGCCCTGCCGTTGAGCTTCAACAGCTCTCAACAGCACACACACAACATGCTATCTGAAAAAGGTTACTCACTGAAGTACATGTATTAAATACTGAAAAAAGTTACATTTTTTGTCGTTTCTTTGTTTGTTGGTTGGTTTAGGGTTTTTTTTTTAGTTATAATTTATTTTATTTAACAATCTAAGAAGTTTGCAGCCATCAGAAGTTCCAGTGCAATTTCGGGTGCAATGGGGAATTCGGGGATCTCCGTAGAGCTGTTGGTGTAGCGGACCTTGTAGGTGAAATACATGCAGACTTTGGATAGCACATGGGATGGGATCTCTCTGAAATTCACCTCATTTGTTTCATTTTCTGCAAACTGTCCTGCAGAGAAACAGAAACAACCACAGATCAGCATCTCAGCTTGCTGCAAAATGGAACGCTTGACCTTCTGGATCCAAGGCTCCTAATACAGGAGCCTCATCCTGTATTAGGACATAAGGTGCTGTGGTGAAAGGCAGGATGTGCCACAGCTGTAAATCCTCGAGGGTATTAAGAACCCCTGCACTACAAAACATTGGCTTTGGCCACAGCCTATTCACAATGTTCTGAACAGCCACACCAGAAATTTAGGGCTTATTCTGATGCTTGCTTGACAGGAGCTCTCCAACTGTAGAGTGCTGAGCTCTAGGAGTCACAGTAATCAGGTTAAAAAGAGCAGAGGAATCCATTGACATTTCCAGCTGTCTGAGCCCAGATGATCCCATGGTTTATAGATGTTCCCTGTCTGCACACACATGCTCACCAGTGGTCCCTGCTGTGAACCCATTAGCTTTGAATTTCTGTGTCAGGAAGATTTGACAGAGTGGTGACACCTTGCTACCTTCCTAAGCTGTGAAAAGAGGCAGGCAGGAGGGGTGGGGGAACTCCAGTTGTCCTGGAGGACAGGTTCCCCACAGCACCAGTTCATCCCTGGGAGATGCTGAAGAATGCCTTGCTGACGTTGAAGGTCTTTTCCAGCCTGAACAATTCTGTGATTGCAAAGGCAATCAGCTGTAACCTCCCCTGGGCAGACTGATGCCTAGCCAGTTCACAAGCAAATGATGCTGATGTCCCTAACCCTCTTGTCCCTTTTCACTTTTCAGCATGCAGTAGCTCCCTGGTTGGTTTGGATCACCTGCCTGGTTGTGCTCCCTCCCAAGCCCTTGCACACCATTCACTGTGTGGGGCAAAGAGTAAGTGACACAGCAAGTCCAGACACTGTTTACACAGTGCACATTCAGCAATGGCTAAAACATGGTATGTGATCAGCACTGGTTTGGTCACAAATGACAATCACAGACTGCTCTGGGTTGGAAGGGACCTTAAGGATCACCTAGTTCCATCCCTCTGCCATAAGCAAGGACACCTCCCGCTAGCTCAGGTTGCTCAAGACCTGATCTAACCAGGCTTTCAACACCTCCAGGCTTGGAGCCTCCACAGCTTCTCTAAGCAACCTGTTCCAGTGTCTCACCACCTTTGTGGGGAAAAATTTCTTCCTAATGTCCAATCTAAATATCACAGTATCACCAAGGTTGGAAGAGACCTCGAAGATCATCGAGTCCAACCTGTCACCACAGACCTCATGACTAGACCATGGCACCAAGTGCCACATCCAATCCCCTCTTGAACACCTCCAGGGATGGTGACTCCACCACCTCCCTGGGCAGCCCATTCCAATGGCGAATCACTCTCTCAGTGAAGAACTTTCTCCTCACCTCCAGCCTAAACCTCCCCTGGTGCAGCTTGAGACTGTGTCCCCTTGTTCTGGTGCTGGTTGCTAGAGAGAAGAGGCCAAGCCCTTCCTGGCTACAACCACCCTTCAGGTAGTTGTAGAGAGCAATGAGGTCACCCCTGGGCCTCCTAGATCTTCTTCCAGTCTGAAGCCATCATTCTTTGTCCTGTCACTCCATGCCTTTGTAAGAAGTCCCTCCCCAGCACTCCTGCAACCTCCTTCCAATAGCTGAAACGAACTAGCTAAACAATTGCCTGCTGATGAGCATTAGGAATGACACAGTAAGATCATGGACTGTCCAAAAGCAGACCAGTCCAGTTCCATGGCTGGTGGTACAGAGGTAGACTGCTCCACTGGTAAGGGAAGCTGGGCATGAGCTGGAAATGTATCATTCATTCCAGGTCTCACACATTGCACAATATAAATTCAAACTGTCTAAAGGTGAAAACAAGGACATGCTGGTACTAAACCTCTGATACGTACCTGGCCCACTCAGCATGGCTTTTATAGTTCCTGATGTTAACGCATGCTCTCTTTTCACAATGAACTCATGGCCATCAGAGGAGATCAGCTTCACGTACATCGCATCTGGGCCCTCACACCCACCATATGTCTTCTCCTCTCCATCTGCAATGGAAACCAGATTGCCGGCTTCAGAACAAACACAATCACGGATGGACCTCACTAAGAAGGCAAACTGCAGGCACTTCTGTGACTGCAGAGCAAACAACCCAGCACAACCAGACAGGGACAGGAGCATTGCATGGCTGCAGACGACTTCTCAGAAGGGCTCGGCAGCCTGGTTTACAGCAGGAAATTTTGCCAAAGCAGGGCTTTGTAATTAATATCTCCCTCCTTCCCTCACCACCACATTTTCACATGACTTCTAAATTCACTGTAGGGATGAAATTTCCTTTTAGCATTTCTCAAGGGAAATGATTGTGTCACTGCTTCCCTCCCAAAGGCTACTGCTCAAAGCTGCCTCCATTGCGCTCCTACGTTTACAGACAGGGCCCTGCCGCGGCCGCCCGGGGGAGCGGGGGGCACCCCTGTGCTCAATAAATGACACAAAAAAAGACTAAGTCTCCATCACTACCAAGCCAGACCCAGAACTACCACACAGTCTTGCTGCACAACTTGGTGGTAACTTTTGGTGGAAAACAGAAGAGCAAAACACTAAACCCCAAGAACTTAGGGACTTCTCCTGGCAGTGTTGATGGTACTTTTTCTGTTTGCTGTCTGCCTCACTATGCACCCACTCTCTACCTTCTCTCTCCAGAAGCCTTTATCCCCCAACCCTTGTTGTTCAGTCATTTATTCTTTCCTAACTGGCTGTCTTCACAAGCTGAAAACCCCCAAACAGTGATTGCCACCACTGTGCTGTCCACTCTGTGCAATTTTAAATGCTTCTCCATCTTGCATGTCTCTTGTCCCCTCACAGTGGGAAGCTGAGGCCTGCTTTCAAACAGGCTGCTTTCTAAGGGACTAAGACAGCAGGTATTGCTACAATCCCATAAAGCAATACAGGAATTTGACACTGCACAGCAAATTTCATCTTCAGAACAGTCTTAATCTTGACAGAAAGGTACAAAATTCAAGTCCTGGAAGCTCTTCCAGCATGGAAAAGTATCCCAGAGATCTCTACACTTCTGGAAAAGTAATATATTGATGGGATTTGATGATCATATGCAGGAAGGGGAACCAGATACTGACTACAAACCGGACATGTAGCTGTCCCTGTCATTTGTCCTGGGAAAACAAGGACCTGATATTAATGATTAGAACAATTTCCTTGCATCATATCTAGTGTTACAGTACATGTAATGTTCACCCAGTCAAGCTATTTGTGAATTTGAAGTCAAACACAGGGGAACACAGTGACTGAGGATAAGGAAAAGGCTGAGGTCCTGAACACCTTCTTTGCCTCAATCTTTAACAGCAAGGCAGGAGGAGTTCAGGACAAGTGGCCTCCTGAGCTGGGTGATGGGGTCAGGGAGCAGTGTAATGCCCTGGATATCCATGAGGAATTAGTTTGGGACCTGCTGAGCCACTTGGACACTCACAAGTCCATGGGGCCGGATGGATCCACCCTAGGGTGCTGAGAGAGCTGCAGAGGAGCTGCCAAGCCGCTCTCCAGCATTTTCCTCCAGTCCTGGCTCACCAGTGAGGTCCCAGATGACTGGAAACTGGCCAGTGTGGTCCCCATCCACAAGAAGGGTCGGATGGAGGAACCTGGAAGCTCCAGGCCTGGCAGCCTGACCTCAGTGCCAGGGAAAATGATGGAGCAGATTATCCTCGTGGCAATAACTGCGCCCCTGCAGGATGGCCAAGGGCTCAGGTCCAGCCAACATGGATTCAGGAAGGGCAGGTCCTGCCTCTCCAACCTGATCTCCTTCCATGATCAGGTGACTGCCTGGTGGATGTGGGGCAGGCTGTGGATGTGGTCTACCTGGACCTCAGCAAGGCCTTTGACACCGTCCCCCACAGCAAACTGCTGGCTAAGCTGTCAGCTCGTGGCTTGGACAGCAGCACTCTGAGCTGGGTTAGGAACTGGCTGGAGGCTGAGCCCCGAGAGTGGTGGTGAATGGTGCCACAGCCAGCTGGCAGCCAGGCACTAGTGGTGTGCCCCAGGGATCAGTGCTGGGCCCCATCCTCTTTAATATCTTCATTGATGATCTGGATGAGGGGATTGAGACAGTCATCAGCAAATTTGCAGATGGCACTAAGCTGGGAGCAGATGTTGGTCAGTCAGAGGGCAGAAGGGCTCTGCAGAGGGACCTCGACTGACTGGGCAGATGGGCAGAGTCCAACAGGATGGCATTCAACAAGTCCAAGTGCCAGGTGCTGCACTTTGGCCACAACAACCCCATGCAGAGCTACAGGCTGGGGTTGGAGTGGCTGGAGAGCTGCCAAACAGAGAGGGACCTGGGGGTGCTGATTGACAGCTGCCTGAGCATGAGCCAGCAGTGTGCCCAGGGGGCCAAGAAGGCCAACGGCATCCTGGCCTGCATTAGGAAGAGTGTGGCCAGCAGGAGCAGGGAGGTCATTGTGCCCCTGTACTCTGCATTGGTTAGGCCACACCTTGAGTCCTGTGTCCAGTTCTGGGCCCTCAGTTTAGGAAGGACATCGAGACACTTGAAGGTGTCCAGAGAAGGGCAACAAGGCTGGGGAGAGGCCTTGAGCACAGCCCTGGAGAAGAGGAGGCTCAGGGGCGACCTCATGCTCTCTACAACTACCTGAAAGGGGGTTGTAGCCAGGAAGGGGTTGGTCTCTTCTCTCAAGCATCCAGCACCAGAACAAGAGGACACAGTCTCAAGCTGCAGCAGGGGAAGTTTAGGCTGGAGGTGAGGAGAAAGTTCTTCACCGAGAGAGTGATTCACCATTGGAATGTGCTGCCCAGGGAGGTGGTGGAGTCACCGTCCCTGGAGGTGTTCAAGAGGGGATTGGTCGTGGCACTTGGTGCCATGGTCTAGTCATGAGGTCTGTGGTGACAGGTTGGACTCGATGATCTTCGAGGTCTCTTCCAACCTTACTGATACTGTGAAAATTGAATTGCCACCTCAGTACTGTGAGTTTTAACAGAGCACTGCCAGTGCTAGACGTGCTAAAACACATTGAGAAGAAATCTAAGCAAGATCAGAGCCTGTTTGCTCATGTTGCACTTGCAGAGGCAGATAGGGCAGTTTCATTTAGTCACACAATGGAATTCATCAGAAGGCACAGTCCCCAGTAGGATCTCTGAGCCAGAATTTGACAGGCTGACCTCAGTCAACAAGCAAACATTTAAACCAGCACACAACACCACTTTCTTGTCCACTATCCACATGTGGAGTGCCATAAAAACATCCTGGTTTAGCATGTGCTGGCACTGTGCATATGAAGCAAATGAAATGTATTGTTAGATGCACTCTGAACAAGTATTTGTAGGGAGTAGCTTCATTAGCTTTTGAGGCTATGAGAAAAAATGACAAGATCAACATTTCAAGTCTTACAGTCTACTTCCTTTATCAATTCTCACAAACCATTTCTCTCAGATGAACTTACCCCTTCTCTTCTTATATTAAAAAAAAATTCTCTTTTCAACAGCAGCTTCTGCAGTTGGAGCGTCTGGAAAAACAGAAGGGGGGGATGTTTTCAGTCAGCAGCACACTTTGAGGTCAGCTTTAGCTCTTATCTGTGTGTTATCTGAAACAGCCTTGAGAAAAGGCTGTGCTGACACACAGCATGCAGGCTCCATCAGCATGCATCCTGAAACCTAGCTTAGCAGTCCAGGGATCCTTACTACGCTGGAGAACCTCTACATTTTTAGCTTACTTTGGAGAGAAGCTGCTCCTCCAAGCTTTTGAGGGGCCCTTCGAGGCTCTCCAAGTCAAACCAGAGCTGCTGCAAAAGCTTTATGACTTCTATCACTGCTGACACCATTCACACCATGGTACTGGGGAGGTTTTGCCACACTGCAAAAAGCACTGAAGAGGCTGAACAGCTTGTCTACAGAAAAAAGTCCAACAGTCAGAGAATAGTTTGCCATGCTGGGAATGAGGAGTGCTTGTCCTGTCATTCAGAGGGACCCTGACAAGCTGAAGACAGGGGACAACAGCAAACTATGATGCTCAAAGGGAAATGGAAAGCCTCGTGAAGAGTTACCACAGGCACCAGCACTGGCTAGAGGCTGACCAGCTAGAAAGCAGTTTTGCAGGAGACCTGAGGGTGCTGGTAGACACCAAGCTGAACAGAAGCCAGAAACGTGTGCTGGCAGCAAAGGTAGCCACCAGCACCCTGGGCTGGATTAGGAGGAGCACTGTCAACAAGTTGAGGCAAGTGATCCTGCCCCTTCACTCAGTGCTAGTAGGACACATCTGGAGTGCTGGGGCCAGCTCTGGGCTCCCCAAAACACACCAGTCCTGCAAAGGGCCACAAAGATGACCAAGGGATTGCAGCAGCTGCCATAGGAGAAACTGAGGAACCAGGGTAGTTTAGACTGGAGAAGGCTCAGGGATCAGTCTAATCACTGTGTACTAAGTATCTGGTCTCCCACCTGTCTTTCCCAGACGAGACTGAGGCTTCCCGATACAGCCACCAACCTCCGCTAGACAGTCTACTTGAAACATTTCAGTCAGGTAAGGAACCAGGAGCTTCCTCCGCTTAGAAACTGACACCCAGCCCGGTGCACACCTATTTCACCACACCAATGAATCCAAAGAGAGAGCTGGAAGCACTTGTTTACAAAACACATCTGCTACGTCCAGATACAACAGCTCCTTTACTGCATCTCTGCTGCAGAAACCTTCGGAAGAGAAACTCCGCACCCACCTGCTGGCCTAGAATTTCTTTCACAACAGCTCCTCTCCAAACATTAACCCAGGACAAATCCATCAGCTACTGCTGTGTGCCCAGATTGCCCAGTACAGCACGAGACCTTCTGGGTCATTTCCCAGCCGATACCCAGGGTCAGGGGCAACACAGAGGCTGGGAAGAATTTTGACAAAGCAGCAAGCACCAGCAGAGGCACGAACGGGGACTGCTCACCAGAGAGGGACCACAGAGCAGGAGGCGTGAGAAAACAGAACAAGAGACCACTGCCCTCACACCCCTCCTGCGTTTCTGGCAGAAGCTTAGCAAAGCAATGTCAGCAAGTTGAGGAGGGAGCTGCAGAAAAGTTTTACAAAGATCTCTTCATAAGATTAAGCTCTTGCTGCTTGACTTCTCAACAGCACAAATGTGAAAGTATGCCCCCTGAAGCTCTCCCAAAAGGGCAGGCTGGTACCTTTACCAACTCAAACCACACAGTTTAACCAGCAGCTGTTGGCTGCTGTCTTTGGAGAGCTGAGCAAAAAGCATCCTCCACTCACATTGAGTTTGTCTTTCAAAATTATCCTGACTTTACAGAAACATCAAATTTTTTCCTTCCCTGCTGCCATGAAGAACACCTTCACACGTCTTGCAGGTGAAGAGGTCCTCAATACAAGGCACTTCCAGGAATGCCCCCTGAAAGACAACCTGTGTACCCTCTTTCAGAGACACCTTGGCATCAACTGTTAAAGGCTGTCCTCATTTTCATGAATACCAGGAACTCCTCCAAGGAAATGACATTTGGGTGCTAGAACAGCTGTGGCACAAACCTGATGGGATCTTTACTGCAACAGGCTTTGCAAACACAAATCAAGCAGCTTGTTGGAGAATCATTTAGTTCCAATCCCCTGCCATGGGCAGGGACACCTTTCACTAGATCAGATTGCTCAGGCCTCATCCAACCTGGCTTGAACACCTCCAGGGAGGGCACATCCACAACCTCTCTGGGCAGCCTGTTCCAGTGTCTCACCACCCTCACTGTAAAGAGTTTCTTCCTTATCTCTAGTCCAAATCTGCCCTCTTCCAGCTTCAAACCATTCTCTCTCATCCTATCGCTACAAGCCCTTTGTATAAAGTCCCTCCCAAGCTTTCTTGTAGTCCCCGAGGTACTGTGGCCTGGTGGATTCTCTTACCAGCAGTTCTTCTCTGAGAGTCTATTTCCCAATGCACTGTTACTAGAAAAGCATGTCCCCCTTTGTCTTCTTCCACATAATGAAAACACACGTGACATCTGCCAAGACAATGTGAAGAGTGAGACTTGCTGAGGCCTCTGAAGACGTCTGTAACTGTATTTTAATCACTTTTCCACATTTCATAGCTGCTCCTATGCTACACCAACCACAGAGTATTTTTGACCTTACAGATACACTGTAGTAGGGAAGGTGAGCAATGAAAACTTTCTGAACTCTCAGATATTTGCCTTTTTGTCATACATTTCTGATTGCTTCAGCCTTCTGCAAAGCACTGTGGATTTTTGTTGAAGTACATTCCTGATTCCATTTCCCCTTCAAGAAGCTTATGTGGCATTACCAATCAGGTGGCTCAGCTCCCTGCCATTAATCTCCAAAAAGCAGATATATTTGTGTTACTGTTCTCCTGCTTTGACTCCTTAACAACAACAAAACAAGATGAGCAAAGCCTGCTTTGTTAAGAAAAGATTACATAAAAAGGACATGCCACTTTTTAATCACTAAGGGACAACAAAATACAACTAAGCCCAGAAGCTTTGACACAGAAAACTTCCGACCAGCCTAAAAAGGAAGTTCCTGCTGCAGAACAGATCAAATTTTTATTAGAGGACTGAAAATGTTTCTACATTGTGAGGATGTTTACACCTACAAGGTAGAACAGAGCTAAATCCCATGAGGCAAGTGTTCTTGTTGGTGTACTTCAGCCTCCTTACAGCTTTTAGAAGCAATACTGTGGTTCAGTGAATTTAGTCTGGTCTCTATCCTGCTTCTCTTCAGCATCAAATGCAAGGGAAAAAAAAAAGCATAGCATGTCTATGACCCTCCCACCTCACTCCCAAAGACACCTTCCCATTTCCCAAGCTTCCCAGAATTTCCTTGTCTATCTTCTATGTCAATGAGACCAAGTATTTGAATGCATAGACTTGATTTAGCTGAAAGGACCCTTCATACCATTGTGTCCAACCATTAACCCAGTGCTGCCAGGTCAGCACTAAACCACGTCCCTCAGCACCACATCTACACACGTTTCAATCCCTCCAGGATTGTGACTCCACCTGAGCACCTGTTCTAGAGCTTGATAACCCTTTGGGGAAGAAACTTTTCCTCATGTCCAACCTAAACCTCCCTTTTAAGCCATTTTCTTCTCCTATCACATCTACCTTGGGAGAAGAAACTGACCTCCATATCACTCCAACCTCCTTACAGGGGTTTCCTCATATCCAACCTAAACCTCCCCTGGTACAGCTTGAGGCCATTTCCTCTTGTCATGTCATTAGTTAGTAGGGAGAAGAGGCCAACACTGGCCTTGCTCCAACCTCTTTCAGGTAGCTACGAGAGCCTCCTCTTCTTCAGACGAAACAACCCCAATTCCCTCAGTTGCTCCTCACAAGACCTGTTCTCCAGACCCTTCATCAACTTTTCTGCCCTTCTTGCACACAATCCAGTGCCATGCAGCAGCTCCAGGAGCCACAGCAGAGCCTGGAATGGGCCAGCCAAAGTCAGGAGTTTACGCTGGCTTTTCTGGCACATGCAGGTCCCAAGCTGTGCCCAGAGAGTTGATCTGTCTCAATAGCGCAGTAAGTACACAGGGCAGTACTGGGCAGCAGGTCTGCTTGTCCCCAGAAGTGTCCACAGGCTTCAGAGTCACAAGCAGAACACTTCAGAGAGCAGAGCCAGGACCAGGGACTTGGAGGCTGCTGATCCCTGGAGGTTGGCCATTCCAGATCACTGTTACGGGTTGTTCTTACAGCCACCACAGCTCTGCTGCAAGGAGCAGCTCCTCCTTACACAAGCACTCCGCCACAGAGCTCTCCCCAGCTCTGCTTGGGTTCCTTCTGCACCTACAGGGCTTTCAAATCCCTCCAGGGATGGGACTCCACCACTTTCCTGGGCCACCTGTTCCAGAGCTATACAACCCTTTCAGTGAAGGCATTTTTCCTACTATCCAACTCAGCCCTGCCCTACTGTGATACACTGCTGTAACTGAACACATACAACCACTGCATGGTGCCCAGGACCCAGTGCTTTATTCTGGTTAGTACCAGAAAGTTAAACCTGTGCAAACATTTCAAGGTCTCAGATTCTTTGATTGTCTGTAGGAAACTTTTAGAAACTCAGATTCTACTCTAAGGAACTCAAACAGCTTCTAACTCATTAGCTGTGCAACACAGACACAACTTCTGGATGCTTCAGCTGGTGCCACTTCTGCACCAACCACCTCTGGAAAACACAGGACAAATATCACAAATGCCATCACAACTTCTAGTTAGCTCAGAAGCCAAATGTGACATTTTCTGCATGTTGTTTGTATATCAGAGAGTTCAGCAGTAAACAAATGCTGTTGCATGTTAAAACAAGTAGCCTCCTGCTGCACATCTTCAATTCTAGTTCTGCTCAATCCTCAATTCTAGACCTGCTCTTGATCCTTGTTTAAAAATGCCACTCTGCAGTTCAACGTTCAGTGTGCATCAAAAAATATTCATGTGAGTAAGGATTGAAACAGAAGGGGAACCTGGTACAGCATGAACCCAAATCTTCACTGTGGATCCAGGATTCCATACCCAGGTACTACAGTTCCACCCTTGGGGGCACACTGCAGTGTGGCAGGAAGGTGTGCTACAGGGGAGTGCTGGCTGGATAAACAGGAAATGAGGTAGGATATGGCATAAGGAGCCTCAGATCTTATATAAGGTGGTCCATTTTTGTCCATTTCAGTAATTCCCAAGGAAACAGTAACACCATAGTGACCTTTTGTTTTGCCCTTAAGAGAAAAAAAGAAGGCAGAAGGTTGTTACTGTCTTCTTCTTACCGTACACCAACATTCCTACGCTGTGCACCTCTTGCCATCAGGAGGGGAAAGCTGCCAGCAAAACTTCCCAGGGCATCTGCTTGCCTCCCCTTAGAGGCATCATTAAGACGTACTGAAGATAATCAACCCTGAACTGTCCCAGGTGCAAGAGAGCTTGTCAAAATACATCAAAATTCCTTTGTTTTCATTGACAAACCCACACTTTTGTAACAAAATGTAAGGTTTCTTGTAATAACCCTGGAAATTGCAAAAGCACAGCAGAACACCTGAATATACTACAGATGTATGAAGTATACCTCTGCAAGAAACTCACTCCTGCCCACAAAAAGTGTAAGGGGCAGTAAGAAAGAGCACAAACGGATCAGAAGAAGAAATACGAGGCTGAGAGACAGAAGGGACCTGCTCACTGTACCGACTCAAGTCTTCACATTAAGGTCACATGAAACTACCTAACTCAACCTGCTCATGACCCATTCCAGTACAAACAAAAAAGAAAAGAAAGATCTTAAATTACTTTCTCTGACAAGAAAAAAAAATTAAATGCTGCAGTGCTGAAAGTTTCTAAATATTATCTTGAAGCTCCCAATATTAGTAGGAAGTGCTAGTGATAACTTTATTGACACATCAGGCACATTGGAAGGCTGATCGAGGGCTAAGGCGTAAGCTGGATGTGCAAAATGGCAGCCAATGTATTATAGAAAAACTAACACTGCTTCCCCTTTAAGTAACTCTCAATGGTGTTGCTAGCAAAAGGAGGAAAGTGGAGCACATAAGGGATTAATCAGAATAACTTTTTCTTACCACAAGTGTGTCTCATTTGATTACTTATCGACGTTTTTCTGGCTTGCTTCCAAACTGAACTTCTGCAAGTAATCTTTCCAAACCCATGTAAACAAACAGTCTATGACTAAGTCATAGCGCAAGGCTTAACTCACAATCGCTAGTATTAAACATCTTACAAAGCTTCTGCGTATAGCATTACACAGTAGAAGATTACACTGGCCATTAAAGTTAACTGCTAGCATCACCACCACGTTTTCATACATACAGCTGATGTCATCAATACCTTACTTACGCTCAGAGTCCCTTGTATTAAGGCAAAATCTCCCTCGGAGGAACACATGGTACTCAAAAGCTTGTTTTTCTTACTACACATACGTGCATCACCCTCTTCCGTCAACCTCGCTTTGCTTCGTCAATCATCACGGCTAAAGCACTCCTCACCTTGCTATAATAACCTCCCGGGGTGTATCTTAAATTCTTCGTACTAAGTTTTTCTCCCTCTCTCTAAGGGGCGAACGTCATTTGTGGCGGAAAAATTTTAGAAGGGCTATTTAATGAAAGCATCGCTTTGCTCCCGGCTCGCAAAGAAACGCGCCCTTCACCACCGTCCCGGCGGGGGAACCCCCACCTGGCGCGGCAGGCCGGCAAGCCCTGACAGCTCCATGCGCTCCTCCGGCCGCTCCAAGCCTGTTTTTTCCGAGGCCTGGCTCCCATTCCCCGCCTCCAGCAGCGGGGCGAGAGCGGCGCGGAGGGCGAGGCCCGTTCCTCTCGGAAGGGGCAGGCCCCGGGGCTCCCCCTTTATCTCTTCTCCGCCTCGCCCTCTTGGACGGCGGCAGCAGCGGCGGCGGCGGCGCTTGGCCTGCCTGCCCTCGCCTCCACCAGCAGAACCACCCCCGCAGCCACTCAACAGTCAGCGCCGCTCCCTCCGCCCCGCTCACAGGGCCCCCGCTGTGGCGGGCCAGCTGCCGCCGAAAGCTTCCGGCGAGTCACAGGGCACTTCCGGATCGGGGCCAGCCCCCGGAGGATCCGCGAGTCCCGCACGCCTGCGCGCGGGGCGCGGTGCATGCTGGGGGGCGTAGTTCGAATTGGGCGGAGGCAGGAGTTGTGCCGCCATGTCAGGAGCGACGCCCGCAGAACGTTCCCCAGGAGGACAGTCCTGTCCCGGCGTTACAGGTGTCTGAGAGCCAGCCTGCCCGCGGCAGGCCGAGTACCAGCCTGGCTGTATGCCCAGAAAACGGTTTCTGACCGGTGGTGTGCACTGAGCCCGGTTGCAGACAACACAGCACTGGGAATACACCCTCAAAACTGGCTGGCTCACCAGCTGACCTTCGCAGCTGCTATGTATAGGGTCAAATGGATTAGCCATGCCTAATGCTAACAGAGTCACAGAGTCCGGGAATTATCTAGGTTGGAAAAGACCTCTGAGATCATCCGGTCCTACCTGTCATCCAGCACCATCAATCAGTTAAACCATGGCACCAAGGGCCCTCATCCAGGCTCTTCCTAAACACTCCAGGGATGGTGACTCCACCACCTCCCTGGGCAGCACATTCCAATGGCCAGTCTCTCTTTCTGGGAAGAACTTTCTCCTCACCTCTAGCCTAAACCTCCCCGGCACAGCTTGAGACTGTGTCCTCTGCTTCTGTCACTGGGTGCCTGGGAGAAGAGACCAACCCCCCACCTGGCTAAAACCTCTCAGGGAGCTGTGGAGAGCAATAAGGTCTCCCCTGAGCCTCCTCCAGGCTAACACCACCAAACTGGAATGAACCCCCAGCCCCCTGCTTGCTGTCTACCTAGTGATGCCTTAACCAGTTGTTACTGGTGTATGCTCCACAGAAACATAGAATTGCTTGGAAGAGACCTTTAATATCAAGCCCAACTGGAGTTTAGAAGAGTCAAGCCATTGAGTGTCAGGGGGGATGTGTGCCAGGGCTTGCTCTCTGCCCCTTTGCAGAGTGCTGATGGCAGGTGCAAGCCTGGAAGTCCTTGTTATGGTTGGTTGTATCCCCCCAATACCTTTGTTTAGAATCTGCCCTCTGGGCAGATAGACTAATTAGTTGGCTTCTTTCCTGCTTATCTAAAAGATACTCTTCTTTGACACCACCAGGCATGCTCAGAGCGTGGGGCTTTGTCTGGGTGGCTCTCTAGCTCCCTGGATGTGGGGTTGAGCATCATAATGAGTAGTTCACAGAAAGACTACATCTAGTATCTTGGTTTTCTTGCCAGAGGCCTGAGCAGTGACACATTATCTCTGGGTGCTCCCCCAAACCGATTCTCCTCCAGTTAAGAGCTCCTCATGATATCCTCAGTGCTTGTCAACAACTTGATGGAAATTCCAGCACAAAGAATCACAGAATGTTAGGGGTTGGTAGGGACTTCAAAAGACCATCCAGTCCAGTTTCCCTGCCAGAGCAGGGGCAGACCTGGGGCAGGTCACACAAGAATACATCCAGGTGGGTTTCAAATGTCTCCGGAAAAGGAGATTCCACAACCTCTCTGGGCAGCCTGCTCCAGGGCTCTGGCACTCTCACAATGAAAAGGTTTTTGCTTATGTTGATGTGGATCCTCTTATGTTTCATCAACATTTCAGGTACTACTCGTCAGGGATATATTTTCTCTCAAGGCAGGCATTGGCTATTCCAACTGACACCTTTACACCATAAAGCCTCCTCCTCCTCAGAGGATCAATACAGTATATGTAACCCTACTTAAACAGCATCATATAACCTAGGTATTTGCCTCAATTTATTTTGTTCTTTTACCAGTTTCACCACTACCGGTTAGGGGTTGACCTCCTGGAAAGCAGCTCTGTGGGAAGGACCTGAGAGTGCGGTGGACAACAATGTGCCAGCACGTGCCCTCATGGTCCAAGAAAGCAAATGGTCTCTTGGGGTGCATTAAGGAGAGTGTGGTCAGCGGGTCGAGAGCGGTACCCCTCCCTCTGTACTCTGCCCTAGTGAGGCATCAGCAGGACCCAGTTCTGGGATCCACAGTTCTAGACAGACAGGGAACCACTGAAGGAGTCCAATAGAAGCTCCAAAGATGCTGAGAGGCCTGGAGGAGGAAGGGCTGAGAGCCCTGGGGCTGTTTAGCCTGGAGAAGAGCAGCCTGAGAGGCTCAATGCGCAGCAAGAGCTAAAGGGCAGGAGGCTGAGGATGGGGCTGGGCTATTTTCAATGGTGCCCCTGTGACAGGATAAGGGGCAATGGGCACAAACTAGAACCAGGAGGTTTCACTTAAAAGAAGCTTTCCTGTGAAGGTTCTACAGCCCTGGACACAGGCCTGCCCATAGAGGTTGCAGAGTTCTTCTCTGGAGACTTTCCAAACCCGCTTGGCCAGTGTGATCCCGGGCAAG
>CM037638.1:3691727-3733381 GCA_015227895.2 Colaptes auratus
AGTGGTAGTATTGCTTGCAGAATGTTTGCAGGCATGGTGTTTATGTATTTGTAATTCTTTCCAATTACAAGGAAGTAAAACACTTCCGTGCCTAAAAATGTGCCTAAAATCTAAAGAGATTATTTGCACAAACCAGTGACCAGATGTTGTTGTATGCAGCTGCACTGTAGAGGCATTTCAAGGACACAGACTAGTAAAATGCAGCTCAGCTGCTCAGAAAGGTGGATTGAGAGCTTTTGTTGTAAGAGCAACTGGCAGTCAGTGATTAGAAAAAAAACCAACATTTTGTTCTCATGGCCTTCCTGCTGTCTGTAGCCAGAGCTCTGGTCAAGAAGAGTGGTTTTGCCAGGTCTGAGAGCGTCTGCCGAAATGGGCTGCAAGCCCACAGCTGGAGCTATCAGCAGCTGCTGTGCTGAGCAAAAGCTGCACTCCAGCTACAGACAGAGCTCCTGATAATCTGGGAGGAAAACATATCCGCATCTCTCAGTTTTATCTCAGCAGCGTCCAAGAAGTAGAATAACAAAGGGAGAAGAACATTGCACCCCTTGCTCTTAGCACCAGAAGGCACCCTTTGGCTCGCAGCCAAGGTTGCTGAGCACCCTCTTCCCCATCCACATCTGTACCACATGCTTCCCAGAGTCTGTCAGCAAATAGTCTGACAGCTATTTGGAAAGATATCCTGCCTGCTGGAGCTAGCTGAAATTGTCCTTACAGTCAAGAGCCAAGAATTACCATGGAAACTCTTGTGTCAAAGCAGGTATTTCAATGTTAACAGAGATTTAAGATGCTGATTTGCATGAGCAGAGCACATTTTGTTCCCTTTCGAGGTCACTTAACTAATCTATCACTAAATCTGTGTGTTGCTGCACGTGTTGGCTCTGCTGACCTTGGAAGTTCTTGAAAAGATGGATCAGAGAGGAGTTTAGAAATGATGCAGTATGTCTCAGCAGTGACCCCTGAATGCATGACACCTATGAGAACAGGTGACCCTGGCAGTGCTCTTGCTCCTGAAGTTGATGTAAGACATGCCTGTTCTAGGAACAATTCCTGAGCATGAAACTCCTGCCTGTGTGAGTCTGTCCTGCCATCGCAGTGTAATCACCAGAAGCAGCTTGTCCTGAGATCCTGGCTCGCTGGCGTGTGGCTGTATAGGTCTGCCACAAGGTTCTGTGCTTCCCCTGGCTTAGGATGCAAAGCTTCAAAGTGTCGTCAGTAGTCACTGATGCCCACTCTATCTGTCTTACCTGTATAAATCACAGTCTTTTAACTGACCCTGTCTTATTTGGCCATATAGACAACCTGTAAAGATAACCTTCAGCTTTGCGTGTTCCCTTTTGTCCAATCCCTGTGTTTTTTAGTTCTTTCCTCCAGTGTTATATTTGAATTCTTTACCTAGTGGACCTTGCCTCTTTGGTGTAATCAGCATTTTTCATTGGCCAGATTTCTTCAGAGTAATCCCACCATATTTCTTATGTTTAATCTATGTTGAACCTTCTCTCTCCTCTTTTAATTTTCCCCCCAGACATACTGCTTATGCACACGCCGGCTGTGTCAGTGCAACATACGCTTTCACATGAATCATTCAGCAGTTGTACTAAACCACTATCATCCTGGATATACCCATCTGAACGTGCTGGGGGGGACTGATTAGTATGGGAGAAGGTTGGTAGGAAACAGCACTGTGAGAATGAATTTTCAGAGGAAATATTTCACACCAGAATGTTGTTCAGTTTTCACAGAAGTGTAAGTATGCTGCTTACTTTTTAATGACTCCCTGCAAACTGTTGTTCTTCCACAATGGTACAGGTAAACAGGATTGAAATTTATAAGTAGTAAAGAGGAAAATTTGCCAAAGCATGGTCTCATGCAGCCTCAAAATGGCTGCAATGGCCTTGGATCAGATTTACCAAGTACTTTCAGTTGCAAACAGTTTTAGGCTGTTGAAACTATCTTGACAGAGAGACAAATAATATCCCTCTGGCTTTTTCAGTGTCCAGTGATTAATGTTGTCAAGCAAAGCATTGGCAGAGCTCTGTTCAGCTGATGACTGGCATTGATCTGCATTACAGTGCTGTCACCAAGAGCTGCCTTAACCATCAGGTGTTGAAAAAACCCAGCAAGATGTGTTACCTACATCTTTACAGCTCTGGGCACGTGTTTTGATTTTTATGAATACTAACAACCCATCGCCGTCAGGGAGCAGAGAAGGACATAGCAGAGTGGCCAGGTCATTCCACAGGAGATGCACATTGAAGCCCCTTCGGGCAGGGCTGGGACTGGAGCCTGGGAGTGTCCCCCTGCACTGGCAGTTCTGGAAGAAGGAAACAGCAACATGAGTCTGCTAGCTGGTCCTTCATTCCCCTCTGCTTCTTGTGTGTCGGGCACAAAACAAAAGTTTTTGTTGCAGATTAAAGAGATGCTGTGATGCAAAAGCAGTTTGATAAGAAAATTGTTTGGTGGTTTAACTGACGAAGAAAGGAAAACAATGCTTTTTATTGGCATTCTTAATCTTTATGTAGCTCGTTGGTCTTAAAGGGACAGCTGAGCCTGTGTCTGTGCTGCTGCCGCTTACACAGAGCAAAGGAGGTCCCTTCCTATGACAGCAAGGATCACTTGAGAAAGGAAACGGCAGAGCAGCGGCTGTCGCCAGCATCCTGGTCTCTGTCCTCTCTTAAGAGGCAGGAGAAGCCAGAGCACAGGCAGAAAGGGTAAAGAGAAGACTGAGCACGGGCGGACTTCATGATCTTAGAGGTGATTCTCTGATCAGTCTCTCAGTGGGACTACTTATCAAGCATGTATACTTTAGTAAGGGTACAAAGTAAATCATCCTTATCCTTAAAGAAAAATATGCTAATCAAAGTATGCAGGCCACATTTATATAAATGACAAAGAGATGTATTTATTATGAGGGCTACGACTTTGCCTGTTAAAAAAAAAAAGCCAACCATCTAGCACTGTTTGGCCTTCAAACATTATTATTTCTTTCCCTTGCTGTCTGTCTGTGTAAAAAATATGCCCACTTCTGGCTGAACTCTAAGCATACATGCTTCCCAGCAAAGAAATCCAAAGAGATATGTGCTGGTCATGAAAAACAACCAAGCAAAACAAGGGGGAAAACTCCAGCACTGCACATGCTCATCAAAACTGAATGTCAGAGTGATGGAGGAGGCTGTTTCAACCTCAGCATGGGGTGGAACTTCTTAGTATAAGGGTCATGGAGTACTGCAATGGGTCCCCAGAGAGGTTATGGAGTCTCCTCCTCTGGAGACTTTGAAGACCCATCTGGATGTGTTCCTGTGTGACCTGTGCTGGATTCTATGGTCCTGCTCTGGCACGGGGGTTGGACTCAATGATCTCCAGAGGTTCCTTCCAACCCCTAACATCCTGTGAGCCTGTGAACCCCAAATGATATTACAGTTCTTATGAATGGTCTGAATCTCTCATACCTAAGTTACAGCACAGATCATCTGTTTAGCATCTGTTGCCCAAAGTTGTTGCTGCTACTCTGCAGTGTTATAGCCATAGCTATACTTGCCTCTGGTTTCAGGCTCAGTAGGTAAATTACCTGCATTACCTGATACAACATCTTTAGTAGCAGTTAACAATTGTTAGACAAACATCAACTGAGAGGAGCCAGGAGGAAGACGAACATAGCCAAAGAAATCACTTGTTGTTCAAAGCCTCTGTAGAGACCTAAAACCCAGAAAGAAGAGATTCTTTTTAACGATGGCCTAGAAGAAAGCTCTTTGAGATTTGCCTTTCTGCTAGATACACACAAAAGGAGCACCATTATTATTTACTTATCTTTTAAAGGAAAGAAAAAAAGAGTTTCTTCCATTTGGAAATGAAGGTTGCTTTGGGGATTTTCTATGCTTTTCAGTACAAAGCAATTGGTTGGAAAAGTAGCCTCTGCTCTAATGAGCAAGGCAGCTTCTGCTGCAGAGTGCGTTTGCATTAGGGCGAACAATGCAGGCTGCTGGGGGGATTGTGATGAGTAGCTTTACACGGCAGGACAAGCTGCATTTATCTGAAGGCAGCTCAGGGGTTTATAATGGACAGCAGGGCCTTTGTCTTTGCTAAGAGCATTCCTGTGAGCAGCTCTATGATTCACAGCCAAATTACAGTTGCTTTCCTACTACCGTGGCCATTTCAGTAACGAGGTTCGCTAAAGGCCCTCTCAGTGTTGAGTGGCACTAGTGGGCTTGCACCGACTTTCTGCACTTACTAGAATAGGATTAAATAAATAAATAAGAAGTCACCTTTTTGATCCTTTCAAGATTAAGTTCAAAGCACAAGTATGATGTTTAGAGTCACTCATGTTTTATACTCAGTTAAAGAATGGTAAATACACTCAAAACCACAGCTAATCAAACGTGAAATTCCACAGATGTGCAGCTGCAGAGAAGCAGTTACAAACATGTAAAGGTTTCTCTTGAATTTGGTTGTAAGTATTTTGAGATCCCTTGCTGCAAATTACTGTGTACTCTGCATGATAACATCATGCTGGTGTTAAACAATCCAGACCATAGCTTCCACAACAGAGAGAGCTTTGGGGTGAATCAAAATAAACACATGTAAAATTATATTCACAGTAGCAGTAGTAAGTATAACCTCATACTAGCATGTAAGGCTGCATTAGGATTGAGATTGAGCTAGTTGAGGATGCCCCTGCTTACTGAAGAAGGGGTTGGACTAGGTGACCTTGGGAGGTCCCTTCCAACCCTGACCATTCTATGATTCTGTGATTCTATGATTCCTGCCACAAAACTACAGTCTGTGCCTCAGGTTGCATAGTTTCTAAGTGGCCCGTTGTTCTTTTCAGAGTGTGTGGTTTTGGGGAGCAGCCTAGTCTGTCACTAAGAACTGGCTCCATAAGTTATTTTTCCAAGTTGTACTTTAATTCAAACTGAGCTCTGTTTGCCTTGAAATATACAGAAGAAATGTATGGTGCTGCAGCCTGGCCTTTGGTCAGCAGATTGGCAGAAGCTTCCAGGCTCCCCAGAGGTACATGGAATTATTGCAATTGTATGCTATGTAAATCCAGAGCTTTAAGCCTTTTTCAGAATCATAGAGTTCTTTTTAGTTGGAAGTCATTTTTACAGTTGAGTCCAACCATTAACCCAGCACTGCCAGGTCAGCACTAAACCATGTCACTAAGCACCACATCTCCACAGCTTTCAAATACTTCCAGGGATGATGACAGAACCACTTCCCTAAGCTTCCTCATATTTATCCATAGAAAACATGTTACCAGTGCTCCTTGCCACGTTGTCAGTGGTTTTTCCTAATATCCAACCTAAAACTCCCCTGGTGCAACCTGAGGCTAATTCATAAATCTTGGGAGAACCAGTATTCCCTCTTGAAGAATGTCCAGCCTTCCTGAACTCCTTTGCCCTTTCAGGACTGCCACCTAAGAGACTCAGTCAACCAGGCTCCTAAACAGGTCAAGCCCTGCCCTCCAGAAGTCTGAGGTGGCAGCTCTGCTGACCTCCCCTCTTCCTTAATTCCCTAAGAATTGAAAAGTCCACCCTTTCCTGACCCCTTTCCCCAAGACTGTTGGTGAACAGCAGGTCTAGCAGGGAATCTTCCCTAGCTGACTCTCACCAGCTGTGTCAGGAAGTTCTCATTTAAACACACCAGGAAACGCTTATACTGTTTCCTCTCTGCTGTACTGTATTTCTAGAAGACATCTGCCAAGTTGGAGTCCCCCATGGGAAGAAGTGGCAGTGACTGTGAAACTGCTCCCAGCAACTCACGCTGGAAGGAAGTGAGCAAGTTGAAATTTCTCAGGCCACTCATATTTTTCACTGTGGTTCACCCTAGAGAATGCAGACTTCAGATATTTCTTTTTTCATATGCTGGACTGGGGCACAATGTGGGTGTGCTGAGAATAGAATTTAGTTCTTCTTTGAGTCCAATTCTGGGAGAAGTGGTTTTGCTGCTGTTTAAACTGCCTCTGCCCAGGGCAGTTTTATAGCACAAGGACGAGAAGAGAAAACCTAACACCCCTCTAGAGAGTTGCTGAATTGCTCCAGATTGAAAATTCATTTCAGGCACTTGAGTCAGACTGGCACTTGAGTCAGACTGGCACTTGAGTGTGGAGTTCTGCAGCAGCTTTAGACAGCAGCATAATCCGAAGCTGTGGTCAAAACAATCTCCTGTAGAATATGTATATAGCATTTTCTGCATTGAATTTGTCCCCTGCATTGGGATGGTGTGTTCTGCTGAGCTGCTTCCGTGGATGGACACAGAGGGCTAAAGAAGTCCACAATGGACTTCAAATCTCTGCACTGCCTGAAAGAAGCACAGCCCCCCTGGATGCCAGTGCCAGTACAGGCCCTGCTCTAGATATGCCAGAAGGAAGACATCTGAATTCCTGTAGAAGAGAGGTGGCTTTGGGGAGAGCACTACTGATTCACCTTTTGAATAAAACCAAACATGAGTCAGAGATTACTTACCTGAATTTCTCAAGATGAATAAAGTGTCCACTTTTCAAGTCTTGCTTCCCAGTAGTGAATGAGTGGCAGTGCCTACATCCACTGCTGCAGCCATTTGTTTTCTAAGAGCTGTGTAAGATGTCTTAGTGTGTGAAAGTGTGTGTCAGAAACTCCTCCCCAGTGTTCAGAAAGTTACCTTTCACCTTTTGGAGAAAACCATGCAGCTGAGTTCAGGTAGTTCACAAATTATGTACAGTCCCCTGCTAAGCAGCCTGGTTCGGCTCTCTACGCAGCCTGGTTTGGCTCTTCTTCAAGACACTTTAGACACAGTTTGATCTGTAGTTGACTTTGACCATATTCTGAAAACTGGAGAAGTGATGCTGCCTTCTGCTTTCCAAAAGGTTACAACAGTTTTGCATGGTGATAAACCAGGGGTGAGCATTAGCAGTAATAAGCTGTCAAGATGCCTCATAGACAAAAAGGTAAATGAAAATAACCAGCTCATACTGCCTGGTGAAGTTGGCACCAATTCAGAATTAACATTCAGGGATGTAAGACTGCCTTTTGGTATCTGGCATGCAGGCTGTTTAACTAGATTTGTTTCTAAGATAAAGATGTAGGAAAGACAAGTCTCTGTTGTTTAAAGTCTGATTTCTCTTGTGCTTAGTGACTATCAGCAACATGAGACTACAGGAAATGTTTCATTAGGAAATTCATCTTCACTGAAAGGGTTCTCAAACACTGGGATGGTCTGCCCAGGGCACTGCTGGAGTCACCATCCCTGGAGGTGTTTAAGCAGTGTGTGGACCTGGTACTTAGGGATATGGTTTAGTGTTGGTCCTTCAGTGCTAGGTCAAGGGTTGGAATGGATGATCTTGAAGGCCTCTTCCAACCAGATGGTTCCTGTGATTCTGTGATAACATCATGGTAAACGACATTTTTTTCTTTCCCCAAGGCTCTTTTTAATGGCAAAGCAAGATGTTTTTGTAGTCTTGCAGTACAAATAGGTGAAGAAGACACAGAGTCAGAAAGAAAAGGAGTGCACTTTTCCCACAAAGAGGTGTGGTAAATTAGACATAACAGCAAGAAAAGAAAGACTGTGTGAGAAAACTCAAAAGAAGGCAGATGCACAGGCAATGTGGCAGTACCTGGCTGTCAGGGTGAGTCTGACAAGTTAGGAAAGTAGAAGCTCTTTTTTACCCTTGGAGCCACAGACATGGAGGCATAGGGGGATTTGCAGTTTCAGAAAACAGGGAATCTAGATTCCTGGCTAGGTTTGATAGCCAAGGCTCACTGTTCGTCATTGGGAAGAGCTCTTCATGGCCCTGCCTTTCTTCCTTCTCTCTCGGTGACCCTGCTTGAGCAGGGGGGTTGGACCTTTCTGTGATTCTGTGGGCTCTTTTCCCTGGTGCTTAGGGACATGGTTTAGGATTGACCCTAAACTGGGTGGAAGGTTAAGGTCTCTTCCAACTGGATGTTTTCTGTGAGTCTGTAACTAGGTGACCACCAGAGGCCCTTTCCAACTCGGTAGCTCTGTGGTTCAAATCCTGCGTAGCAGAATGCGGTGGTCTGGGCTGGGTGCCCTCTGCTACTTGGTGTGCTTCCTGTGTCCGGAAGTCCAGCCCAGTGGGCGGACTCAGGAAACCAGGTAGCTCCTACCACAATCCCCTGCACCGCTATAAAATCCAGCACGGGGCCTGGCACTGCCTCTTTCTTCCCCTTGCCGGCAGCTGGTAACTGGGGGAGACATCTCCCGGCCAGGCCCAGGGGGATGGGCAGTCTCAGGTCTGGCCAGCTGAGACTAGCTGAGCAGTGGGGGGGGGTAAGAAGGAGCCCTGGGGGTCTTGGGTGCACCCTCAGGTGGGGATGGGATGTCTCTGGGTCTGCTTTGGGGTTTCGTTTGTCACTGTGCTTCTGGGTCTCTGCACACACTCACCGCTTTCCATTTAAACTTTCCATCACTTTTGCAATCCGTTTGTCTGAGTCGTTATTTCTGCCCGTGGTGGGGAGGGCTCTGCCTCAACCCACGACACAGAAGCCTTGGCATCAGAATTTTCTGTTGTTTGTATTGTAGGGCCAAATCATCTCATCTCTTAAAACATCCTATCCAAAGGTACTTGTAATGAGACACATGGAAACGGAAATAGGGTTGAAATAAGCAATTTTGTCAACAACGTTCGGAGTGTAATAATTTGCACTCTTGACACAATTTCCAGGGCTCCCTGGAACCACCTCGGTTTGATTGAAATGATTCTTCTCCCGAGATAATGGAGTCTTTGATTTGGGGCACCATCTGAATTATACATCAGGATTTTATTCTTTTTTAATTTGGTAAATAAAAAGCAGTCCCATTTTTTTCTTTTTTAGGAGCAATCTGGTACTTCTGTCTTCAAAGCTGTTATTTACATATCAACAGGCTTTGTTCAGTTCCTCTGTTCTTGGGCCAAGTGTGAGATTACAATGAAATGCAGAGAAAGGAGTGGCAACTCAATTGAGTCAGGTTGCACGAGGCAGAAAAGGAGTGAACAGGGCTGTTAGGAGGAATAAACAAGGATGGTAAAAAGAGCACAACTGCATATTCTTGTGGTTTACTTAATTTAATTTCACATTTCTTTGTTAATTATAAAATCTTGTCAGGAGTTTGAAAACTGTTTTCCCCCCTTAACTAACTTGGTCCTTTCCCATTTGGCAAGTACACTGTTTGGTTTATTTTTTCCTGCCATATGCTGAAGGATAATAAAATAAATATATCTCTTCATGCTTTTTATGTAGGAACAACTTTTCCTGTATCTTATTCTCATGAAGAGCTTTTGTTGCCCTGTGATGGCATCTCATGGGTAGTAACAGCTTACCTGGTAAACTCTTAATGAAGTACAAGTATGCTAGCAGCCAGACATGTATCATGCCATACTATCACTTTAAAGATGTTGAAACAAGTTCAATCATGAATTACGATAAAGGAAAAAAGGAAGTAAGTAGAATCACAGAATCATTCAGGTTGGGGAAGACCCCTGAGATCATCAAGTCCAACCATTAACCCTGCTCTACAGAGTTCACCCCTAAACCACATCCCCAAGCACCACATCTAAATGACCTTTACACACATCCAGGTTGGTGACCCAACCAGCTGCCTGGGCAGCCTGTTCCAATGTCTGACCACTCTTGCTATGAAAAAGAAAATTCCTAATGTTCAGTCTAAACCTCTACTATTGCAGCTTGAGTTCCCTCTTGTTCTGTTGCTAATTACTTGTGAGAAGAGACTAGCACCAACCTCTCTACAAGGTCCTTTCAGGTAATTGTAGAGAGCAATGAGGTCTCCCCTTAGCCTTCTCTTTTCCAAACTAGACAGCCCCAGCTCCTTCAGTCACTCTTTGTAAGATGTATTCTCCCAGCCCTTCCCAGCTTCATTGCCCTCCTCTGCAGCTGCTTCATCACTAAAGCACTGAAAAGTGCAACACACTGATTTAAAGAAGAGGATGGAGGCACACATGTTGTACATGGCATGGCATCAGACACCCATGCACAGCGCTGCTACTTCCATGGCAAAGCAAAGTGCCCTTTTCCACATCTTGGGGCTAAACCTCTCGTGGGGATGAAATGAAGTTAAGAAATTACAGTATTGAGTCAGAAAGCTCTAGCTGATGAAAAATAAAGGGGGAAACGATGACAGGTCCAAAAGGAAGACTTGAAGAGAGCAGTGATGAATAGTAAGATCACTCTTGGTTCCTGCTCTTGCCCTACCTTTAGGCTTCCCTCAGATACAGTCCCTGCGTGTCATGTCCTCGCACACTAGTCAAAGGTACCGGCTGGGATGTAGTTGCAGCAGCGTTTGTTGCAGGGGTTTCATAGCTGAGTAGTAAGGATGCAGGGAGCTGCATGGTTTCCCGCTGCTCCAGGAGGTAGTTAGAGATCTTCTGAGCCGCTTGGACCCCCACAAGGCCATGGGACCAGATGGGATCCATCCTAGGGTGCTGAGAGAGCTGGCAGATGAGCTGGCCAAGCCGCTCTCCATCATTTTTCAGCAGTCCTGGCTCACTGGAGAGGTCCCAGAAGACTGGAAGCTGGCCAACGTGGTGCCCATCCACAAGAAGGGCCGGTTGGATGAGCCAGGGAATTATAGGCCTGTCAGCCTGACCTCAGTGCCAGGCAAGATTATGGAACGGTCATCTTGAGTGCGATCATGCAGCACTTACAGGATGGCCAAGGGATCAGCCTAGCCAGCATGGCTTTAGGAAAGGCAGGTCCTGCTTGACCAACCTGATCTCCTTCTATGATCAGGTGACCCGCCTGGTGATGTGGGGAGGCCTGTGGATGTGGTCTACCTGGACCTCAGCAAGGCTTTGACACCGTCCCCCACAGCAAACTCCTGGCCAAGCTGGCAGCCCTGGCTTGGATGGGAGCACACTGCGTTGGGTTAGGAACTGGCTGGAGGGCCGAGCCCAGAGAGTGGTGGTGAATGGGCCACATCCAGCTGGCGGCCAGTCACTAGTGGTGTGCCCCAGGGATCGTGCTGGGCCCCATGCTCTTCAACTCTTTATTGATGATCTGGATGAGGGCATTGAGTCCATCATCAGTAAATTTGCGGACGACACCAAGCTGGGGGCAGTAGTTGATCTGCTGGAGGGCAGAGAGCTTTGCAGAGGGACCTCGACAGGCTGGACAGATGGGCAGAATCCAACGGCATGAGATTGAACACATCCAAGTGCCGGGTTCTGCACATTGGCCACAACAACCCCATGCAGTGCTACAGCTGGGGTCAGAGTGGTTGGAGAGCGGCCAGGCAGAGAGGGACCTGGGGGTGCTGGTTGATTGTAGGTTGAACATGAGCCTGCAGTGTGCCCAGGCAGCCAAGAAGGCCAATGGCATCCTGGCCTGCATCAGAAACAGTGTGGCCAGCAGGAGCAGGGAGGTCATTCTGCCCCTGGACACTGCACTGGTTAGGCCGCACCTTGAGTCCTGTGTCCAGTTCTGGGCCCCTCAGTTTAGGAAAGATGTTGTCTTACTGGAGCGTGTCCAGAGAAGGGCACAAAGTTGGTGAGGGTTTGGAAGACAAGCCCTATGAGGAGAGGCTGAGGGAGCTGGGTTGCTTAGCCTGGAGAAGAGAGACTGAGGGTGACCTTCTTGCTCTCTACAACTACCTGAAGGAGGTTGTAGCCAGGCGGAGGTTGGTCTCTTCTCCCAGGCAGCCAGTACCAGAACAAGAGGACACAGTCTCAGGCTGCGCCAGGGCAGGTTTAGACTGGAAGTTAGAAAGAAGTTCTATACTGAGAGAGTGATTGCCCACTGGAATCAGCCGCCTGTGGAAGTGGTGAGTCACCTTCATTGGAGGTGTTCAAGAAGGCTTGATGTGGTGCTTGTGCCAGGGTTTAGTTTTTTGGTTGTTTAGGTGGTTGTATTGTACTGTATGTACTGTATTGTACTCTTTTTGTACTGTATTGTACTGTATGGTACTGTGTTGGTTTTTGGTGGGTTGGATTGGTTGATGGGTTGGGCGTGATGATCTTGAAGGTCTCTTCCAACCTGTTGTATTGTATTATTGTATTGTATTATTATTGTACTTGGTCCAGGTGGGATATTAGGCATCAAAAGTGACTGAGGGGCATTTGCTGTCTTCAGAGGACATACTGTTTTTCGCAGTGCTGCACACAGCTCTGGCTGGCGGCTGGGGATGATGTGAGCTATTCTTGCTGTTTCCAGGCAGGCTTACAAAGGGATGTTCTAGTGGTATCTCTGGACACAGAAGCCGGCTGTTACAAGCTGGAGCTCTCCCCCCTACCCCTCTTAAGCTTTCTCATTCCTTACATTTGCAGAAGGACAGGTGACTCACGTGCTCTTCTGTGCCTCTCAAGGCACTTTTACACAAGGCATACAATATGCAGATCTGTTCTGTGCAACAGAGCACAGTCTGAAAGAGAATACCAACTCTGGGTACAAGGATTGTTCCAGCTATCAGGGAGTGCAGCTGTCTCTGAGGTTGGGTGCAACTTTGAAATAATAGGCACCACCACTTTACAATGTGTCAGGATGAAGAGAGAACACATTGCTCCTCTGAAAGGAGAACTTTGTGTTGAGCTGAGTGTAATTACTCAAGTGGACGTCAGACAGGGCACCTGGGCTCACTCACCATAGCAAACCCTGATTCATAAAGAGGAACTCAGGAGAAGTGTTCTGTGGCACTGTGTAAATTCTCAGAACCGTTTGATTAGTTTGTATTTTCATCCTCACTTTCAGAATGACACTTGCTCTTCTGTCTATCACCTAATGATGAAAGGAAAGTTCTTCTATAGCTTTGTCAGAGCTCTTCAGCAAATTGAACTGAGATACCAAGACAAAAAATACTTAACCCTTTGGTTTCAGATACTTCACCAGCGGGAAATGCAGTGGATCCCATACTCAAAAGATTGTACGTTGACCTAAATATAGCAGTTTGGTTAATACCAACTTTTAGCAGCTGAGGCGCCAGTTTGGTAATCCACGGTGTACCAAATGCTGACAAAATCCTGCTCCCATCTTCTCACAGCTTGGACAGAGGAATCTCGGTCCCAAAGAGACTGGGATGGCCACCCACATTGGAGTGGGTGGACCAAAATGTTCCTGCTCATCCTGCACACTGGTGAAGGGAGCTGGCAGTGGACCTGAACCACAGAATCACAGAATCGTGTGAAAAGACCTTTAAGGTCATCAAGTCCAACCATAACCCAACTACCATGAGCACTAAACTGTACCCTGAAGCATCAGATCTACAAGCTTCTGGAACGCCTCCAGGGGTGGCAAGTCTGACACTTCCCTGCGCTGCCTGTTCCAACAATTCACCACTCTTTCAGGAAAGAAATTTTTCCTAATATCCAACCTAAATCTCCCCTGGCACAACTTAAGCCCATTCCCTCTCTTTCTGTCTCTAGTTACCTGGGAAAAGAGGCAAACATCAGCCTCACTCCACACCTTTCCAAGAGCCTTCTCTTCTCCAGACTAAACAACCGCAGTTCCCTCAGCTGCTCCTCATACAACATGCCCCTCAAATCTTTTACCACCCTCCTTGCTCTTCTCTGGACACCCTCCAGGACCTCGGTGTCTTTCTTATTCTGTGGCACCCAGAACTGAACACAGTACTCAGGCTGTGGCCTCACCAGAGCCAAGTACAGGGGGATGGTTTCTTCCCTATTCCTGCTCCTAGCTACTTCTTCCTACTTCTAATCTGAAGCCAGGTTAGAGCAGGGTTGTATCTGATAGTACTTCACTGAGAAGCTAATAATCATCCCTAGGACGGATCCAGCAGGCACCTTCCCTGTTGACATATTCTGCCACAAAACCAACACCTCTTCACCTTCTGGACAAACAGTGCACCCTTGTGCTTTACCTGTGGCTACTCTCTTGTAGTGCTAGAAAGACCTTACAAATGGACAGGGTTGTCTCTGCTGCAAAAAGTAAGAGTTTTCTTGATGGATCGGTGATTGTGGAGATGCCTGACTACACTGCCCTAGACGAGGGACAATGTCAGGTCACAGCTCTGAGGTAGTCCTTCTGTCACAGTACTTGTGTGCTGAAGTCCATTCATCTGAGGGTTCATTTTCAGGGCTGATTATCATCATCCATTACCAATAAATTTAGACAGATGGCTAAGCCTCTAAAACCCAAGGGTTTAAAATCAAGCAGAAGAAATAGCTTTCTCTGGATATGGCCTTACATGTCACTGCCGGTCAGCCTGCTGCACAGCAAAGGAAGGCTGAACAGTAAATCAGTTTGTGACATTTTCTTGTCATATTCACAAAATTTCAAGTAGCTGCTCCTTACAGGATGTAGATCTCATCCATCACAATGCTTTGTGAGGTAAAACACAGGACTTCAGTCCCAGTATCCTGGGAGTCAGTTAAATGCCTTTTAGAGGAGGAAGTGGCTGTGCTAGCCAGGGCAGCATTCTCTCTAACACACTCATCCCTCCGTGATTGAAGTAATTGAAGTACAGGTATTTAGATGTGTACTGGAGCATCAGATTGGATCTTTAGCCTTTTCCCAGTTTTCCCTCTATGTTCTTTCTTAGGATCAAATCTGCATCAATTAGCTTAGAGTAAAATTCCCTGCTGTGGCTTGCACAAACCCTGTGAGCAGTGTTCCAGCAGTGTTGTACTTTTGCAAGCTGCCCTAGGTGAACCTTCTCTGGCAGGGGGGTTGGGCTACATGATGTACAGAGGTCCCTTCCAACGCCGATCAGTCTGTGATTCATTATGTTTGCTATTATTGTCCTAAGACTGAGTATCTAAACAGGAAGAAAATGAAACAAACCGAGGAGCTCTCTCGCATTTAGCAAGGTGGGCAAGACAGGGCTCTGGTAACTTTGTGAAAAAGAAGGGCTCTGGCCTTTGACAAGGTTTAATCAAATTCCTGAGTTTTGTAGGTTTCATCATACACTTTGTCTATTAGTCATACTAGGACATCCTGTTATTGGTGTGTGTAAAAGAAGTTAAATGTTTTGTCATTGTATTAAAAATTAGTGTCCCAGTTATTCCTAACTAGTGAATATCAGAATCATAGAATCAGAATTGTCAGGGTTGGAAGGGACCTTAAGGATCATCTAGTTCCACCTGCCCTGCCATGGCCAGGGACACCTCACACTACAGCAGGTTGCTCACAGTCACATCCAGCCTGGCCCTAAAATCCTCCAGGGATGAGGCTTCCACCACCTCCTTGGGCAACCTGTTCTGGGGTCTCACCACCCTCATTAGACTACGACCCCAGTCTCTGTATAGGTATGTGGTACTTGGATGTACTTCTCTGGCATGTTATAATGAAGTGAGACTGCAGCCTAGCCCAGGAAACTCAGGGAAATCAATGAACCGGAATCAAACTGATTCATTAAATTGGATGAGTTAATGCATTTCTTGTGGATAATGACAATAAATCAATTCCAACATAACATGTTGTGTTTTCACCGCAACAGTGTTTCTCACACCGGTGGACATGTGTGGTAGCAAAGTGCATTCAGGTTGTGATGGCCAGAAGAGGCTGCCAGCCACACCAGCCTCAGCCTGCCGAGTTTCACTTACGGTTTATAGAGTTGCTCCACTTTTCGACCTCTGTGTCTGAAATACACTGGCCTTTGGTCTTCAGATTAGTACTTCTTTATCCGTCTGTGACCTGCTTCTGACCTCAAAGCAGTTATTCATTATATTTTACACTATTTGTATTTGGATTAAGTTGATTTACAGAAAAGGAAAATGGAGGCTATAAGAAAGAGCATTTTGCAGAGATGGCCTGGCTCACGTGGAGGCCAGCCTCTGTAATTTTACTGAAGTTGGTCACTCTGCCCTCAAATATATTTTGTGAAATGAATGCATTTACTTTTAATAGGCAGGGCTTTCTGTTTGGGAATAGTAACACCTGATCTTCATCTGTTATCCTGGCCAGCACTAGAGAGTGTAGCCTTATGGGTTTTCTCATGTCTTAATGAGGATTTAACAGTTGAGGCAGCTGATGTAACATTACGTACCCTGCACTGCTTTCCATCTTGTAACCACAAAATCTCTGAGTGCTATTGATTCTTTGCATCTGAAGCTCTCAACCTGTTTGGTTTCAAGGGCACAGAAAACTTCAACTGGGAGACTATTTAAGGAAGGGCAGATAAGAATGTGCCTTCAACAGGTTCTTTTCCAAAATCCTGTCTAATATTGAAACTCAACTTTTTTTTTCATGTCCTTACTAGTCATTATCTCTGCTAGCTCTGAGTTACCCAGTGTCATCTAGGCAACCAACTGAAGGCCTTAATATTATTAGTTCAGTTTATTTAGAATCAAAATGGTCTTGTAAAGCATCAGATAAATGTGAGGTTTCCAGCCTGGAATACCTTCTGCTGAGGCTCAGGACAATCTGCTGTTGGCAGGTTGGTGGCACTGTTCTCATGTCAGGATTTGTGCTCAGCAGCTATTGGAACATCAAAATTGCAACCCTTGTGTTGGTGTCTCATGTTTTCAGGTGCTTTGTATCTCATAGGCACATCTCCTTCAGTTTGTCCTGGCTGCAATTAGTACAATACTTGTGATCTAAATACTTGTGAAATCCTCTCTCTGCAATGGATTGAACTAAATCACAGGCATCCTATAGCCATGACTTGGTCTCCACATCCAAGTTTTGACTTGTTAGTTCACCTCTCTGTTATTGTTATTCTGTGTAACAAATATGGGATTTAGCCCACACCACTTTAAAAAGCTAAAAACAAGGTATGAGCCAGATGTCTGTGGTCTCTTGGTTGTCAGCAGCAAGAAATGAGGGGCTCCAGAGGGGCATGGATCCTGCACCACAACAGGTACCTCAAAGAGGTGCCCTTCTCTGTGTGTAAGCACTGCCTGCAGTATAGTGCCACCTGCCAGCTTCAGACAGCCGCCATTAGGCAGGATGAATCCCTCCCTCCATGGTTAAGATGTCTCTCTCATGGCTCGATAAACCAGGATAAATTATATCTGATAAACAGCTATCTGGTGGCTGCTGGAATCCCAGATGCAGATGACTGTGCTGTGCTCACTGTCAGTGTGTTGGAAAGCTTTGTTTTTCTAATGGATTTACTTCCTGGAGAAAATATGGTACACTGGAAAGACTGGTTTGCACTTCTTAGCTATGAACATGAAGTCACATGAGACTTTTCAGGATTTGTCATATAGAGTGCATGCCTTTTAATACACTCATCTCAATAAAATACATGGCAAAGATGGTTCTTGTAAGATACAGGGTAATTAGTCATTTATATGACTTGCCATCACACAAACCAAACCAGCTTGGATAGCACATCAGAGCTCTGCCCAGCTGGCCCAAGAATATGTAACTGGGAAAGATAAAAGGGTCTCTGCTTACTAAAGTCCTTGTTAGCAGTTGCCACACTCCCCACTGTCATTTGTATTTTGGCAGATAAAACCTAAGCATGCAGATCCCAAGTATTCCAGTCTGTTACACAGAGCTCATCTGAGGTTTTGTTTCCAGAAGTCACACTGATAGCAGTATTTGCTGAGAACATTAACCTCAGACAGATTTCAGATGCCCCTGAAGTCTGTAAATTTAAAGCCTACTCTATTCACAGTGTCAGTACTGGCTAGTTCAGAGCATGCTTAACAGAAACCTGTTCAATGGGCAAGGTAATGTGTTCTTAGATTGAACAGGGCATTTCATGGTGTAAATGGACAGAGCCATGCAATTTGAACCTAAAGATTTAGTTCCAAAAAAGCAAATCCTCGCTGTCAGCAGCCATCCCATTAAGGGCTGCACATCTGGGTTTTTTTCTTTACAAATCCAGTACATGCCTGTCCTTGGTGGAAAAAGGACCTATCTTCATGTGAGTAATTAAAATGCACACGAAATAGTTTTCAAAATGTCTCTGAGATTCAGAGGAAATAGGGATTTCTTTTGTCTCTGTTTAATACTTGTGTCTGGCTTTGGGGGGGTCAGAGAACAAAAATAAGCTGTATCATCAGACTCTCCATCTCTGGAGACATTCAAGCCCCACCTGGATGTGTTCCTGTGTGACCTTCTTTAGGTGAACCTGCTCTGGCAACGGGATGGGACTCAATGATCTCCAGAGATCTTCCAACCCCTACCAATCTGTGATGCTGTGATTTCCATTCTACTGTGATGCAAAGTGTGAATCTGCATCCAAATCCTGCTGCACAGTCCTGTCTCTGTTCTTCTTTGCAGATAGGTATTGGGGAGGGATGTTGGCTATTTGTTGCACTGTTCCTACCCCCACATCCTATTCCTCTTTTGGAAGGCTTTCTAAATTCATTACACAGGCAAAACTCCCACTGAAGTTATTTGTTTCCCTGTAAAGAGATGGAAAAAAATAGCTCAGAGAACAAAAATGCCCATAGCTGCAAATACATCCCTTAGCTATTGACTTGCTTTTGCTCACTCACTGAGCAGAGTCCAGGCAGACCTGAAAATTCAGAGAGAAGTTACAAGTCAAAGCCCTTTTGCATAGTTAGTGGAGCACCGAAGAGTAACCGGTAGTGCCAAGGGCCATCAGTTTTCCTGTCTGAATGGACCTTCAGGAAGGAAAGAAAATATTTGTAGGGAAAGGAAAATGAGTTAATCAGAACTTTAGCCTTCAGCTGTCAGCACCAGAATCCAATGTCAGCTGAAGCAAGAGTTGCCTTTGACAAGCCTCACATGCTCTGATCAGCCCTATTTGCAGAGCCTTACTCACAGGAGAGCAATGCTCACCAGCAGAGGCCATTAGCTTTGAAAGTTGTTGCACTGGTTTCAGAATAAAATGCAGCAGAAAAAGAGCAAGGCTCTGGTATCTCTGCTGTTGACTGCACAAGGACTGGTATTGATTTACTTCCAGGGCAGTATTCAACTCAAAGGGTAGAAGAAGCTCATTTACCTGATAAGTCTAATAAGCTACCACTCTCTTTAGGAAAACCACAATGTTCTCAGCTTTTACAGAAAAATAGCTAGGCTGCAGTAAAGGCTGTGACTGGGGAGGTTAGCTCACACATTGAGTTCTGTGTGCTGTTAAGATTGGGGAAGTGTAAGGCTCGGGAAATAGTTCTACTAATGCCTTGAGAGACATGGGGACCCAGGCTGGCAGCAGCTGCCAGCTGCTCTAAGTTATCTGAAAAGGAAAAAGATAATTTCTCTGTTACACTGAGTTTATATTACGTAGTAAAAAACAAAACAAACCAACCAAACAAAAACCCCAAACAAACACACACACCACACACACCCCCATCAAGACCAACCACCAAAACCCTTTTGCAATAGTGATGCTTTTGGAGATGAGTGGCAAACTGCAGCGGCCTGACGTCAGCATAAATTTGAGGGTGAACATGTCAGGTCAGATACTCTGAACTAACGAAGGCTTGCTTCTGAAAATAGTGGAGATCATAGTCAGCAGCTGAAGATGAAATGTCAAAAGAGACCCACACGTCCTTTTTAGTGCCTTTAGGCCCTTTATTAATTGTATTTACTACAAGACTGAGAATACTGTGTTTCAATTCTTTCTATTTTACACTCACAATGAAAAACAGTTTTGTAGCTTTTGTCAAACTAGTCCTGTTAAGTTCACAGTCTTTGGAGAGGGATCCTCTGGGACTATTGGAAGGGAGTCTTCCTTTGGGTTGCCATTTACTCAAATGGAGTATTAAGCATCATTAATGCTGCTGCTTGTATCCCTCTGCTTCTGTCACTGTGGTGTGCAGTGCATGGAGCAGGGCACTGCTAGAGGAGATAGGATACTCCTATACTGAAGATGTCTGGTCCAAGGAAATAGGATTCTTTCTTGCTGCTTCCTATGCTTTAGTGAGCAAGTCCCATAACCCAGTCTTTGCAGGGTCTTTAGCTGTGGATTTCTCAAGTACATTAGTGCCAGTTCTGAGAGCAGCACAGTTCTAATTTGGGGGACCATGGGCAGCACCAGGCACAGCTGAACTTAGAAGAGCTGTTCTCAGAATATATTAACCGTGGTGCAAATGTTGCCTGTGCTGAACAGTCAGTCCTAAGGTATCTCAAAATGCAGGTGTCATGAATAGTGTGGCCAGCAGGAGCAGGGAAGTCATTCTGCCCCTGTACTCAGCACTGGTCAGACCACACCTTGAGTCCTGTGTCTAGTACTGGGCCCCTCTATTCAAGAAAGATACTGAGATGCTGGAAGGTGTCCAGAGAAGGGCAACCAAGGCTGGTGAAGGGTCTGGACCACAGCCCTATGAGGAGAGGCTGAGGGAGCTGGGGTTGCTTAGCCTGGAGAAGAGGAGGCTCAGGGGGAGACCTTCTTGCTGTCTACAACTACTTGAAGGGAGGTTGTAGCCAAGTGGGGGTTGGTCTCTTCCCAGGCAACCTGGAACAGAATGAGAGGACACAGTCTCAAGCTGTGCAGGGGGAAGTTTAGGCTTGATTTTAGAAAGAAGTTCTTCCCAGAAAGAGAGATTGCCCATTGGGATGGGCTGCCCACGGGGAGGGTAGAGTTGACATCCCTGGAGGTGTTTAAGAGGAGCCTGGATGAGGCACTTGGTGCCATGGTCTGGTTGATTAGTTAGGGATTGGGTGATCAGTTGGACTTGATGATCTTGGAGGTCTCTTCCAACCTGGTTGATTCTGTGATTCTGTTTATCAGGCACTCCTAACACTACTCTCTATTTGCCTTAGTACCGTATCTGTGAAATGGTGGTGATACCCATCCCATCACCTTTCCAAGTCACCTAGTGGCTCTGTGTGTGCCACAGAGCAGCCTTGCTGTGTATCTATTATATTCAGCAGAGAGATTCTCTACTGAAGAGTGCACAATATACTGAGCAAGGAGAAAACAGAACAGCAATTGCTGTTTAATGCATGAACTGAATGGGATAGGAGGCATATGGGAAAATTGTTATGTGGTCAAGTCATTAGAAACTCTTCCAATGCTTGAGGAGGAAGGGTAAATAAGGACAAATGTTTAATAGAAACTGTTAATTCTAGTATTTCCTAAGCTCTCAGTGCTTGGCATCTTTAAATGTATGGAACTCTTCCAGTGTAGCAGGGAGTGTGCAGACATGCCTGCTTTCCACATTGCATATCCTGCCTTACACCCCTTGCTGACATGTCACACCGAGATGCCACCAGCTCTCCCACTTCAAGCTATCCGCATTGCAGCTTGGATGGAGGGCACCAGTAATTAACCACAGACAGTACTTCTGCACATTCACCAGACAGTGCTCTCTCTGCCTGCACCCAATTAACCTCCCCCATGAGTCCAGAAAGCAGAGTGGAGACTGCACTGTAATTCTTGGGTGATTAAAGAATCCGATGACATTTTTGGTAAGCGTAATTCCGTTAGTTCCCGTGGCCTGGCCAAACTCCAGTTTTGCTTAATGACTTGAAATATCTGTTTTCCCTACAGACTTGAAATGTTTGAGAACTGCACAGATGTATTCATTGTACATTTTGCTTAAAATGCCATGGAACATGCTGAAGAAAGTATTCAGAAGCATATTTGGGAGTGATTCAGCTAGGTCTCCAAGATGGGCATATAATAGCAAGAAGTTTTCAGAAGTGCCATAGTCCAGAAGATTACCTGATACTAATTAACTGACTTTGCTGCATCCAGTCTGTGAAATTCCTCTGCAGTTTCATCTGAAGGATGCAGTATTTCTCTTACCTTCTTCCTAACCAGTTCTGCAGTGTTGGTCAAGTTGTTCAGAATATGTATGCTTGTCCACATTGCTGCTCACTACTCCTTCAGGCTCAGAGGAGGTGATACCCACAGGGTAGTCTCATGAAGTAACATTTTCTTGCCTTTTTTTTTCCTCCTTTTTTTCCTTCTCTTCCCCCCCCCTCCTTTATTCTATGAGCAATCTTAATAATCACACATGAATTCTTTGCCATTTGTGTAACTCCTTCCATCTCAGTAGCTGAATAAACTTTGAAGACCTCCTGACTTTAAGCAATGCCTTGCTTACAGAATCACAGAATGTTAGGTTGGAAGGGACCTTGAAAGATCATCCAGTGCAACCCTCCTGCCAGGGCAGGGCCACCTAGAGCAGATCACAGAGGAACACACCCAGGCAGGTTTGGAATATCTCCAGAGAGGGAGACTCCACACCCCCCTGGGGAGCCGTTTGCAGTGTTTCATCGCCCTCACATGTTTACATAGAAACTGAGCTGTTGACCTTTCAGACCCCACGGAAGGCCTCCCTGTTCCAAATGTGGTCTGTGGGTGAGCTCAAGCAAACTATTCCTTTCTGTATGGGGCATGAGGAGAGCTGCAGGTCAAGGACAGCAAAGAGAACTCATTTCCATTATGCAGCCAGGAGTTTTATTTATTTCACAAGCCCCAGAAAATCTGCTACTTACTCCTAGTGCTTTCTAGTGGCATTTTATCAGTTAATCCCTGGGAGATCTGTAGACATGGGTAGAACTCTTTCATAACACACCCTTTGGCACCACTGGGCAGTCAGTGCACTGTGCTGTTTCCACAGGTGCACTAGCAGGCCGACTTAGAAACAAGGGGGGAAAAGAAATAAAATATTGATCCAGGCAATTACTTCCTCTACTGTTCTGTCACCATTCAGCTAGCATGCACAAAATGAGTTCTTTATCTCATTTGCTTGTGGTGATGGTTGAAATAAACTACTAGAAGGGACCAGTCTGAGATGAGTTTTGTGAAAGTCACTGTTCTGTGTAATTGCTGTGTTCTGTGTAATGATGGATTTGCCCGAGGTGCCTGGCTGAGAATTGCAATAATAATACTTTTCTTCACTAATAGTATCTCAGAGGCAGTTCTTCATCCTTTATAGCAAAGATTGTCTTTATCCTAATCAGCAGGAGTAAGGAAGTGATCATGCCACTATACTCAGCACTGGTGAGGCCACACCTTGAATCCTGGGTTCAGTTTTGGGGCCCTCACTACAGGAAGGACATTGAAGTGCTGCAGCGTGTCCAGAGAAGGGCAGCAAAGCTGGGGAAAGGTCTGGAGAGCGGGGCTGGGGAGGAGCAGCTGAGGGAACTCAGGTTGTTCAGTCTGGAGAAGGGGAGGTTTATGGGAGACCTCGCTGCTCTCTACATGTCCATGAAAGGAGGCTGGAGCCAGGTGTGAGTTGGTCTCTTCTCCCTAGTATCAGGTGATAGAATGAGAAGAAATGGTCTGGAATTGTGCCATTGGAGGTTTAGGTAGGATATTAGGAAAAATTACTTTGCTGCAAGAGTGGTCAGGAACAGGCTGCCCAGGGAGATGGTGGAGTCACCATCCTTGGAAGTCTTCAAGAAACCTGTGGACACAGCATTCTGGGACATGGTTTAATGAGCATGGTGGTGCTGGGTTGATAGCTGGACTCAATGATGTCAGAGGTCTTTTCCAACCAAAACAATTCACTGATACTAAAAGAGTTATCCGTATGTGTATGTCATATACAGATGGATATACATATATGTGTATATGTATTGTGCATATACATATGTATTGTTATGTTCATATGTATTGTTATGCAATACAGCTTCTTCACCTCTATGTCCATTCCACTGCCCAGGTACTGTTTTCTTAAGGGTCTTTTCTTAAGGCAGCTGGGCCTCATAGTCAGTGAGTGCAAAGTCATTTTCAGACTTCTTGGGAAATACAATACCATACAATAAACCAGGTTGGAAGAGACCTTCAAGATCATTGCATCCAACCTATCAACCAATCCAACCCACCCAAACAACTAGATCATGGCACCAAGCACCCCATCCAGTCTCCTCCTGAACACCTCCAATGATGGTGACTCCACCACCTCCCTGGGCAGCCCATTCCAATGGGCAATCACTCTCTTTATATAGAACTTCTTCCTAACATCCAGCCTAAACCTCCCCTGGCACAGCTTGAGACTGTGTCCTCTAATGCTGTGTGGAAATTAAAACATACCATGACTTTCATGGGGGCTTTGTCATTGTTCTTTCTTCTTGTTGCAACTGAAAGGAAATGTAACTTACACACCATTCTGTTTGAGCAGAAACTACATGGTTCTTCAAATGAGGATTACATTTTCTTTCATCTGTTTAAGATGCCAAGCAATGACATTTTAGTTTGTGTGGATGTATGCAAAATACAGGCACAAATTTATGTGGACAATTCCTAATGTTGTCAATAGACTTCAACAGGCTGTGTTGTTCAGAAGGGTCTAATTTGAGCATTAGAACTCAGCAGAAGTCATACTGCCCAGAAATGGGGCTCCAGCTATTGCTATATGGATTCCTTGGAAAGTGAGGTGTGATGGCTTCTGGACGACATCCTGTCTGTGACTGTAAAGCATGGACTGCAAACTGGAGTGTGGATCTACTGTCAGCTGTCGTGCAGTTTGTAAAGAGTTTTATTATCTGTGTGAGCAATGTGGGGTTAGGTTTTCCTTTCTATCAGCATTTACAGGCTTATGGATTTTCTCCAACCTGATGTGCCTATCAGCTTTATTAGTTGTTAGTGCTGGTTATAATTTAGTGCAGCCTGTTCAGTAAGAACTCTTCTGACCACCTGGCATAGATTATTCTGCCACAAACTTCAGCTGCCTTCGGAGCCTAACCTAACCTGAGAAAAATCCCCTGCTCCACACCAAGGGGTCAGAGGTGAAGTCCATGTCTAAGGTGTGATTGCCTCCTCTCTGCTCTCACCCGTAGCCTGTCCCATATGCAGACATGGCAGAAGAGAAGGGCAACAAGGCTGGGGAGAGGACTTGAGCACAAGCCCTATGAGGAAAGGCTGAAGGAGCTGGGGTTGTTTAGCCCGGAGGAGAGGAGGCTCAGGGGTGACCTCATTGCGCTCTACAACTACCTGAAGGGTGGTTGTAGCCAGCTGGGGTTTGGCCTCTTCTCTCTAGCAACCAGCACCAGAACAAGAGGACACAGTCTCAAGCTGCACCAGGGGAAGTTTAGGCTGGAGGTGAGGAGAAAGTTCTTCACTGAGAGAGTTGTTGGCCATTGGGATGTGCTGCCCAGGGAGGTGGTGGAGTCACTGTCCCTGGAGGTGTTCACGAGGGGATTGGATGTGGCACTTGGTGCCATGGTCTAGTCATGAGGTCTGTGGTGACAGGTTGGACTTGATGATCCTTGAGGTCTCTTCCAACCTTAGTGATACTGTGATACTGTGAAGTCTAGCTACCGTTTTGTCATTGTCCTGTGCCCTGGAGTCCTGGTGATGGCTGCCCTGGTACTGACACTTAGAAAGGGCTTTTTTATGTCACTTGGGGAGCGTAGTCTCAGAAACACGGAATCATGAAATCACAAAATGCACTGGGTTGAAAGGGACCCTCAAAAGTCTTCCTGTCCAACCCAGCCCCCCTGCAGTCAGCAGGGACATCTCCAACTAGATCAGGTTGTTCAGGGTCCCATCAAGTTTGACCATGAATGTCTCCAGGGACGGGTCTCTACCACATCTCTGGGCAACCTGTTCCAGTGTTTCAGCACTCTGCTTCTAAAGACATTGACGTTAGTGGCTTAAGAAAGGAAGCAGAGAGTCAGGTCTGTAATTACTGAAATGAAACCTTCCTAATCAGGCTGAGACTGAGACTCTGGAAACCTTCATTCAGAGTGCTTCAAACTCCAATTGCGTTTTACTGACGAGCTGCCAAGACACATCTGACCCATGTGAGAGTCTCTTCCAAGAGCTAAATGAAAAATGCATTCTTGTAAATATCATTTAAATTGTTCTCAGGTTCTCCTCATGCTCTCAGCCACTACACTCTTCCAGAAAATGGTTTTCAGATTCTCATCCCTTCCCTCCTACAGACATAACGGGTTTCAGCCTCTGGAGATGTTATGAGCTGTCTTTATAAATCTCTTTAAAATAACTTGGCAAGTCATAACATGAAATTTCATATAGTTGAAGAAAAATATGCTAGACTATCCTGTATTAAAAGAATATGAAGGCTAAGTGAAATATGAAGGTTGAGTTGCACTTAAGGTTGTTTTCTTTATGTATGATGTACACAGGGCAGTGTCTAAATATACTCTAATACTTGCTTCTCACCAACAGCAAATACATCATGAATTACAGTCTCTAAAATGGAAGGTGCTAGCAAGTCACAGAATCATAGAAATGTCAGGGTTGGAAGGGACCTCAAGGATCAGCCAGTTTCAACCCCCCTGCCATAGGCAGGGACACCTCACACTACATCAGGTTGCTCAGAGCCATATCCAGCCTGGCCTTAAAAACCTCCAGGGATGAGGCTTCCCCCACCTCTCTGGGCAACCACCCTCATGGGGAAGAACTTCTTCCTAACATCCAATCTGAGTCTTCCTATTTCTATTTTTGTTCCATTTCCCCCAGTCCTATCACTCTCTGACACCCTAAAAAGTCCCTCCCCAACTTCCTTGTAGGGCCCCTTAAGATACTGGAAGGCCACAGTAAGGTCTCCCGAAGGCCTTCTCTTCTCCAGACTCAACAGCCCCAACTCTCTCAGTCTGCCCTCATAGGAGAGTCAACCCATTAATGTTACACACAAAGGAAGTCATCAGTGCTGGCCTCAAGTGTTGCCTTCATGCTAAGGAACTCCTCATTCCCTGTACCGCCTGTATAGTCTGACATCTTCAGAGAAGAGAGACAATTACTGTGCTGAATCATGGGGGTCAAGGAGACCCCCATCTGCCTGGGAAATGGCCTGCTCATGGTTGTAGAGGTTGAGTTACAGAGCAGAATGGTGCTATGTATGATTTGCATAGCTGCATCTTCCTTGCTGTTTCTAAAGCAGTTGAATCTCATTATGAAAGTCACCCAAGATTTCTTTACTTCCCTTACTTTTCTGAGAAGTGCCCCAAGATTATTGCAGTTCCCAAACATCCTTGTCAATGTGCCAAAAAAAACCTTGAAAAATGATTGTCTGCATCAGCTCAAACTCAAAAGTTCAGTGGTGTTTGTTGTTGTTCATCTGTGCGGTTTTGCTCACAGCGGCCTGGTTTCCCTGGGTAACTGCGGGACTGGATGCCAGGAGCTCCGAAATACAAGATGCCATTTGAGCCCTGAAGCAGCTCTGTAAATTCCTGCTTTTTATCCTTTTGTGCCCTTCCACTTTTTTTTCTCAGGCAGTAAAGCTTTCCAGCAGTGGCCATAGGTCTGGTACTATACCCTTACAAAATTGTTTGAGCTTTTACTCTTCCCTGTAGCTGGATTAGCTGGAGAAGAAGACGTGCCACATGATAGCTTCACAACTGCTTCTTCAACCTACCAGCTGACAGGGTGCTAAATGGAACTAACACTGCCAAAATGAGAGTTAATCCTGTGGGGAGCTTCAGGGGTGATATACAGTAATGCAACCTGATCTGTCTTTTTCCCGACACTGTGGTTGTGTTCTGAGTTGTCCCTATTAAATACAGGGGAGGGTTTAGGTAGAGTCAGTGGAGGTGAGACACAGATAGTGATGCAGCACGGAACCCTCTGTCACTTTAGATGAATTAGATTTGTATAGTGCATCCTTGGCTGGTTTGAAGCAAATCCTTGTATCAGTTCCATTTAGTATGTTCTGGTTTAGTTAGGAAATGAGTTTTTGGATTTACATTTCTTTTGTGGGAAGTTAAACTGAAAAAGCTCTTCCAACTGCTCATCAATGCATGCTGGCTCTGAGGGGAGAGTCCAAAGCAGTGAGTGGCCTTGAACAGCTTTAAGCTCCAGTATGGTGGAGGCTTTCAGTCTTAGGAACCAAACAAACTGCTTCAGAGTAAATTCCTTCAACTACATCTGACAAGGACGTAAGAACCTCAGCACCAAGTCTATTGATCTAGTGATCTGCTCCTGTCATGCCAAATTATTTGCTAATGAGATATGAACACTGTGTTCATTTGGAGCTGAGTTATTGAATAAAATCTGCATTTTAACTCAACTGGTAGGTCCCTTACTACTAGGTGAATAAAAAGCTTTGATCCAAGGTGGATGAGCTCCCTCCTGTTCAAAAGCTCAACTGAGTTCCAGAAGTAATACCATTTTATGTTGCAAACTTGTCCTGAAAAAAAGAGCTTCGGAACTTGGGACCCTAGAAGGTCATCTTTTCCAACCCTCCTTCAGTCAGCACAGACATCTCCAATTAGATCCGGCTGCCCAGGGCCCCATCAAGCTTGAACTTGAATGTCTCCAGGGCTGGGCCTCAGCCGTGTCTCTGGGTAACCTCATCTAGAATTTCACCACTCTCACTGTGCAGAACTTCCTCCTGATGTCCAACCTAAATCTGCCCTGCTCCAGTTTCAGGCCGCTGCCCTATCTCTACAAGCCCTTCTCAAGAGTCCTTCCCCAGCCTTCCTGTAGGTCCCCTTCAGATACTGAAATGTAGCTACAAGGCCTTCCAGAGCCTTCTCTTCTCTAGGCTGAACTCTCTCAGCCTGTCTTTGTAGGAGAGGCACTCCTCTGATCATCTTTGTGGCGTCCTCTGTATCCACTTGTGTCCTCATATCCTTCTTGTGCTGGGGGGCCCAGAGATGGATAAAGTACTCCAGCTGAGGTCTCTCCAGAGGAGAGCAGAGTGCCAGAATCCCCTCTCTCCATCTGCTGGCAACACTGCTTTTGATGCAGCCCAGGCTGCCCTTGGCCTTCTGGGCTGCAAGTGCCCATTGCTGGCTCCTGCCCAGCTTCTCATCCACCAGTAGCCCCAAGTCTTTTTCTGCAGGGCCACTCTCAATCTCATCATCCCCCAACCTCTATCAGTTCCAAGGATTGCCCTGGCCCAGGTGAAGGACCTTGGATGTTACCTTATTGAACCTCATGATGTTCTCTTTAGCCCACTTCTCCAGCCTGTCTAGGTCCCTCTGGGGGGCATCCTGTCAATGATTCCTTCTTACACAATGCTTACTTCTTGTGAAAGCAGAAGCAAACCTGCTAAGCAGTTCGGTCTGGCCCACACCATCCCTGTAGGAATGACTCTAAGCCAGTCCTATTTTTTATCTGTTCCTGTTTTTTTTGCTTTTCATCAGTTATCTATAGATTTCCACCACCCCCCCTATATTACAAGATCCTCTTGCCATTTGGGGTACAGTGATTGCTTTTTTCTTTCTGCTTAATATATTATTAAAAAGTTCTAATCCAACTACTGCCTTCACAGAATTTGGGTGTGCTTTCAGCAACAACAGTCTTTTTTTAAAACTTAAGGTTTCCTTTAGGTGATGCCTGATCCTCAGAGCTCATCCTCTAGAAGGACAAAGTCCTTATTACAATCCAGTGCAGCAGCAATTTCACTGAAGGTATAAGGGTTAATACTTTGCACTGGGATATTCTGCTGCACACTTTGTTCTCACAGTATCACAGAATCACCAAGGTTGGAAGGGACCTCAAGGATCATCGAGTCCAACCTGTCACCACAGACCCCATGACTAGACCATGGCACCAAGTGCCACATCCAATCCCCTCGTGAACACCTCCAGGGACGGTGACTCCACCACCTCCCCCGGGCAGCACATTCCAATGGTGAATCACTCTCTTGGTGAAGAACTTTCTCCTCACCTCCAGCCTAAACTTCCCCTGGCACAGCTTGAGACTGTGTCCTCTTGTTCTGGTTGCCTGGGGAGAAGAGACGAACCCCTTCCTGGCTACAACCTCCCTTCAGGTAGCTGTAGAGAGCAAGAAGGTCTCCCCCGAGCCTCCTCTCCTCCAGGCTAAACAACCCCAGCTCCCTCAGCCTCTCCTCACAGGGCTGTGCTCAAGGCCTCTCCCCAGCCTTGTTGCCCTTCTCTGGACACCTTCAAGTGTCTTGATGTCCTTCTTAAGCTAAGGGGCCCAGAACTGGACACAGGACTCAAGGTGTGGCCTAACCAAAGCAGAGTACAGGGGCAGAATGACCTCCCTGCTCCTGCTGGCCACACTGTTCCTAATGCAGGCCAGGATGCCATTGGCCCTCTTGGCCACCTGGGCGCACTGCTGGCTCATGTTCAGCTGCTGTCAATCAGCACCCCCAGGTCCCTCTCTGTTTGGCAGCTCTCCAGCCACTCTGACCCCAGCCTGTAGCTCTGCATGGGGTTGCTGTGGCCAAAGTGCAGCACCTGGCACTTGGACTTGTTGAATGCCATCCTGTTGGACTCTGCCCATCTGCCCAGTCGGTCGAGGTCCCTCTGCAGAGCCCTTCTGCCCTTTGACTGACCAACATCTGCTCCCAACTTGATGTCATCTGCAAATTTGCTGATGACTGTCTCAATCCCCTCATCCAGATCATCAGTGAAGATGTTAAAGAGGATGGGGCCCAGCACTGATCCCTGGGAGATGCCCCTGTTGACTGGCCTCCAGCTGGCTGTGGCACCATTCACCACCACTCTCTGGGCTCAGCCTCCAGCCAGTTCCTAACCCAGCTCAGAGTGCTGCTGTCCAAGCCAGGGGCTGACAGCTTGGCCAGGAGTTTGCTGTGGGGGATGGTGTCAAAGGCCTTGCTGGAGTCCAGGCAGACCACATTGACAGTCCTCCCAACATCCACCAGGCAGTCACCTGATCATAGAAGGAGATCAGGTTGGAGAGTCAGGACCTGCCCTTCCTGAATCCATGTTGGCTGGACCTGAGCCCTTGGCCATCCTGCAGGGGCGCAGTTATTGCCGCCAGGATAATCTGCTCCATCATTTTCCCTGGCACTGAGGTCAGGCTGCCAGGCCTGGAGCTTCCAGGTTCCTCCATCCGACCCTTCTTGTGGATGGGGACCACACTGGCCAGTTTCCAGTCATCTGGGACCTCACTGGTGAGCTAATTTCTGAAAAGCAAGGAGTGATGCTGTTTTTGTTGTTTCCCCACTGAATTCCTGTGTTTGCCAGTCAGTAGACAGAAAATGTAGATGTGTAGTTTTTCTTTTTGTGGATTTGTGTTTGTCAAAACATGAGCTGCAAAGGTAACTGTTTGAATCTGTGGTGGGGTGAGAAAGTTCCCTCCCCACACACAAAGAAAGAAACCACAGCTAGCTCAGTCGGAAAAGCAGATGAAAGCTCTATTTACAGGCAGAAATGGAATGCAATGAATATGTACACAAATATACAATATTTACAATAGATACAGAAATACACAGCAATGAACACAATGCAGAAAAGCCTTTTCCCTCCAGCCGGCCAGTGGGGTTCCCTGAACCCCCCTCTCTCCCTCCCTACCTCCCCTTTTTCCCAAAAAGGGTTAGAGAGAGAGAGAAAGGCAATTAAGGAAGAAAAAATTCTGTTAGCTCAAAGCAAATGCAAGAATTAGTTTTCTTATCTGGTTAGCTTTGTTAACCAAGGTCACTCCTGCTTCAGAGAGAGAGAAGCCGTCCAGCCCACAGGACAGAGAAGCACAGACTGCACCCAGCCTGAACCCAGACCAGACTGAACTAACAGAACCCAAACTTAAAATTGCATTCTACAATGTACCAATGAAATCAGTTTAGACTATCTTGTTTTTGTTCAAATATCAAAAACATTCAGCCAGAGTGTTCAGCAACTGTCTCTTTCTTAAAGGCACAGCCTAAACCGGTCACAGAATCATTTGGCCTTTCAACAGAAGTCCTCTCTCAGATGGTCTCTCCCTGCTGTTCAAAAAGGTAGAAAAGAAACTGAAAATCTATCCAAAACCTCATCACACCAAGATCTTATTCTAATGGTGAAAATCACTCTCCTGAAGTATGTATTCTCAATATTGCTTCAAGCTGCAAAACAGGACTTCCTTGCATTGACAGAAGTCTTTCTTGTTCTTGTCACTCACTACAGCCTATTCATCAGTCTGGAAGGCATCCAAAATATCACCAGTAAGGGATGAACAAAGTTTTAAGTGGAGAGAACCATGGGACCATGTAGTTGGGTAGGACAGTCTGGGTGGGTTTACTGCACTGGTAGGATGACTGGCACACAGCTGCATGGCGTCCCTTCCCCTGTCAGAAGGCAATTCACCCAACTTTTACCTGAGCTGCCCCACTATCTATCCTGAGCTAATTCCAGCGTGTAGTAACTGAAGCAGTCAGTGAAATCTGCTGCTGCATCAGCCTTCACAGTTCTGCTGTGATGCCAGTGAAGGAGAACAGATGTCCAAGCTTATTAATATCTGTTAGCTGCAGCAGATGTCACGCACTTTGTATGGTGCAACATATTCCCTTGAAGTCTAGCGTGTGCCATAGGAAATGCACAGTGAACATCAATGCTTTAAAGAGCCAAGTGTCAGGTTTCATTTCTTAGAACCTCAGCCACGTGTGTCAGTGATCCAAGGAACAAACGCAGCTGGTGTTTTTCAAGCTGGTTGTGTGCTGGCAGAGCAGCAACTCTGTTCACTTGAGTAAATAAGAAGATAATCACTAGAATTCACAACTGTGTAATAATCAAACCCAGATCAGGAACAGGAAAAGACAGAATATCTGTTGGAGCTGATCGTCTTTAATACCTTCCCGGTGATAACTGGATCACAACACAGCAGCTGTCTTCCTACCTAAATGCTAGGTGATGCATATGAAGACTCATAAAAGGTCTTCATCAATTAAGAACCAGACCACTCACTTTAATACCTGATAACAAAAGTAATTTCAGGATATCCTTGGCTGCCCAGTCCAAGGGTTATTCTTGACCAGTCATTGCTCCCAGTTGAAGCAGTTAGCTCCAGTTGTGCCAGGGACTGACAAAGCTGAACATTCAGATTATTTAAAATGTCATGCTAAAAGGTAAGCCCAAAGAAATTCCATCAGCTCTGAAACTAAGCAGCTGAAGAGCATGAAGTCTTAAGGATCTGCACAGTACAGGTAAATGATTTTTTGTGTTCACCTGCCACTCTCTGAATTTTGCATTCTGTTCACCTGGCGTAAAGCAAGTCATTGGAATGATCAGTAAGGTGAAACGGAGCAGGAAATGCAGACTTTCACAGAATTTCTTCCAAATGAAGTAAGTTTTCCCTGAGGGAGGACAGTGGCATTTAATCAGATTTTTTCCTGACATCACATTTTACAAGACTGGGGTTTAATGGAGATTCATGTCACGAATATCAAACACTCTGTTTTGTTCTCCTGTTTCCATGAAATGCGAAAACTCTTACACCACAGCTTACGGAATTCAGCCATTTTTGTCTCCATTAATAGCCTGCCTAAACCCAAACTGAAGGGTGGTGTTTCTTGCAGGATTTCTCTAATGAAGGAGGATTTTGCTTCCTGTGATCCTTCTGCCAGAGTTTATTACTTAGGAGACCAGGAATGTGGGTTGAAGAGTCTGAGAGCCTTGATAGGTAGCAGGAGGCAAAAAAATGTGGATGCCTGAGGGTTGTTAGAAGATTTCTCCTCTGTTTGGGTGATCCTGGTCCCCCAGCAGTGTATTTTTCTGAAAGCTAATTTTAAGATGGCCTAACAGAAAACCTCATTGTACCATAGCCTCATTTACAAGGGGCTGTACTCACTGTGCTCCAGGCTGTGGAGCAAGGTGGGCAGGAGCTGTAGCTGGGGGGAATGTGAGCTTGCCCAGCCAGCCCTGTCTGCCTGTGTAACAGTTTGGCCATGGGTGCTTTACATTTTATTTCTGGCCATGAGCCTCCTTCCAGCTTTCTGATTGTGCTCCTAAAATCCTGTGGTGATCACTCTCCAGGAAAACATGCTTTAGCATTCAAAGGACAAAACAAAACAACCAACCAAAACCAACCAAGCAAAGCAAGCCTCATCCATTTTAAGCCCCAAATTTGCAGACCTCAGCTCACCATGAGTCAGGGTAGATTTGACAGAGGAGAACTAAGTCGCCGAAGCTATATTTCCTCCTCTGTACACCATCATCTCTCTGCCAGAGCAGCACAGGTGCTGGGTCAGGCAGGGCTCTGCCTAAGGTGATGGTGGTGCAACCCAGCTCTTCAGCTAACATGCTCTGCTAAGTCCCACTAGCCAAATGTGTGCCTCACTCTGCTTGAAGATGCAACCGTCTCGACTGACCATGCCTGCTTGCATTGCCTCTTGGCAGTAGCCATGTACCCTTCTTGCTACTGAAGTTCCTCATCCTTCCCCAAGGCCACCCATTTCTGCTCCTTGAGCCATGCCCTGGCTCCTCCTGCAGACAGGACAACCAGGCCTTGCCTCCTCCTGCCCTTCTGAATTCCAAACCAGTGCATCCCTCAACATCGCTCTGCCAGCTCTGTCTCACGTTGTGCTTGGCATCCAGTTCTGGCTTCTGTGCCTGATAGCCCATGGGCTGGAGGAGACCCCATGACATGTGGCACAAAGAACAAATCTCTTTCATGGTCAGTGCTCTCTGCTCACAGGATAGACTCGCCTGCTGCTGATGATGATGAATTCAGAGGACTTCTGCTATTTTACAGAGGATTGATTTATCTAATCTCTGGCATGTTCCTCTGCTGCTCACAGCAGCATTTGGGTCACTCTGGCAGAGTCAGTGGTCAAAGCAGACTGGTGCAGTGGCATCCCCTCTGCCTGTAACACGCAGAGCAGGACAGGCACACACATTGAACAGGCCAGGGGCAGCTGCTGCCATGTAAAACACCCCCAAATAGCAGGCAGCATTGTGCTGAGAAGGGGTCACTTCATTTCCACAGCGTGTTCCTAGTAAATAGTTTTCAAATTATGATCACGGTGTTGGTTCTGTTGCAGATTGCAGAAAGGCCAGGGAACTGAAATAATTCCTGGCAGAAACTTGCACTTTCCCCCCCCAGATATAAAATCAGAGTGCTTCTGGCAGGTGGAGATGGCAGAGCACATGCTGCAGACATTGAGTTGCTGGAGCAGTTCTGAAAGGAGGTTGTAGTGAGGTGGGGGTTGGTCTCTTCTCCCTACTATCAGGTGACAGAAGGAAAGGAAATGGCCTGAAATTGTACCAGGGGAGGGTTAGGTTGGAGGTTAGGAGCAATTTAATTGCTACAACAGTGGTCAGGGATTGGAACAGGCTGCCCAGGGAGGTGGTGGAGTCCCCATCCCTGGAAGTGTTCAAGAAGCCTGTGGCCATAGCACTTGGGGCCATGGTTTGATGGCTATGGTGGTGTTAGGCTGACAGTAGGACCTGATGGTCTTAGAGGTTTTTCCAACTGAAACAGTCCTATGATTCTGTGATTCTGTGCAGTACTGTTTACTCTGCCTCCCCTGACCCTCAGCATCAGGGACAGCCCCAGAGGTTGCACCACCTCAGTAGGCTGGGCAGTTCCTCATCTCCCAGCACACAGAACTGTTCTTTTGGTCTCTGGCACAAGCCAAATTAGGCAGAAGCAGCAGCCATGTGTGTGTGCACATCACAGACTTGCAGGGGCTGTGCTCTTTGAGGGTTCTGCTGAGCAGTGGCAGCACCTACTGCCCGTGTCAACTCAGCCTGAGCCCAACCCCCTTCCCAGTCCACATGTTTTTATGGAATGGACTGTACTCCAAAGCTGAGGATTAGTTGCTTTCCACACATGACAGGTCAACCAGAGGACACCAGCTTACAAGAATCTTGAATTATTTGAGTTCCATATGTCTTAGGACTAAATTCTTACTTTTGGTATTCACTTGGGAAGAAGTGAGGGAAATCCATGGCTTCAAAAATAATCCCAGAAATGGTAAGTAACTGCACAGTGAGAGAGAGTTATTTTAAAGTGTAGAGAAGCTCTACAATTTGCATCTTGTACAAATCTTTTCCTGCCTTGCTGGCAGCACCCAGAGAGCTTGCAGCAGTATTTCTGAGAACCATGAGGAGTTTGCTGTCCTCTTCTGAAAACTGCAGGAGCAGCAGGTGAGAATCCAATGCAATATGGCCTTCAGGAGCTGGCCCTGCTTCCATTCTGTCTGGAAGCACCAGTCAGGGGGCAGAGGGGAAAGGCATCCTACCTGATGAGGGCATTTAGTTCTTCATGTGGAACATGGCAGCAGGCACTCAGAGCCTCACAGAACCCAGGCTCGGTCACTGAACAGCTGCTGTGCTCCCTTTCATTCTGTCTTAAAGGTCTCTCACTTCTAACCTTCTGTCACACCTTACTACTGAGGACTCCTTCTGCAGGTCTCATGAGCAATACTTTCTTCCCAGTTATACTAAAGGGAAAGGAAAAGCAATAGAGACAGGGAGATGGTCTGTGGTTTTTGAACCACATGGATCATCTTACTGTAGGAAAGAAACTAACTGAATCTAATGAAGAGAGGAGGATATTCATTATTGATGAATCAGAACAGAAAAGGCAGTGATGGCAGGGAAAAGTGATTAGGAGTGCCTGGGTTTGCCTGTCTTGACTGTCCCCTACTCTGGTTTCATTTGCTTTGGAGAAATGAGCAGGCACCTGGTGATGCATCTGCAAAGTGTCTACAGTTTCATTTCTCTGTTTTATGAGAGAAAATCAGTGGGCACAGACATAAAATTGATATACAGTTCAAATATGTAACTTGCAGTGTTTATATAGTGCATACAGGGTCATTATTGCAAGGTATTGTTCTGAACAAAGATGTCAGTCAGAGGATTGGCCATACCACAGAGTCACTGAGCTTCAGAAGGAAAAATCACAACTAGTTGTTGTGAATCTATGCATTTCATATGTGCTTTCCATCTGCCTGCTGGGCTAAGCTCCTGCAGCTCATAGGTGCCCCTGGTGTTGCCAGGCAGATGCAGGGGCAGGCTTTGGCTGGTCAGCAGCTCCTGAATGATGGGCCAGTCACATCCGATGCTACCACCGCCCCTCTGACCCTGAAAGCCATACAAAGCCTGCAGATGTGACCTCAGTGTGATGGAAGTTTGCCAGGGTGAGGGGAGTTATTCACAAAACCTCCTAGCTGCCTTGGATACATGGTAGTAACCATGTCACAAGCTGAAGGTGGATGCATCTGTCCTGGTGGCACACCAAAGAAGATGCTTTGACTATAACTATATTCCTTGGGTGCTAGTTTGGTTGTCAAGGAATTATATGGTGAGTGTCTAACGGGTGACAAGTCACAAAACTCTGCTGATCTACTTGACCTTTGCTAGACTCAGATCCATTAAGGAGTCCCTTCCTCCTTGGCCTTAATACCCAGCTCCAAGGCAGCTTTCTCTGTAGCATGCACTGCAGAGCCTCTTTTTGAGCTGCTGAGGAAATTAACTATCAGCTGCAAGTCTGAATTTTGCTTTAATACCTTCTCCTTTCAATGAAACCAGAAGCAGCTGGGTTCATTCCCCATGGTTACCAGAGTGTCTCTTACACTGCCAGTTTGGCTTTTGCATTACTGAGTTGTGAGGACCTCTGTGGCTTTTTCAGATGCTGTCATACAAGATTTAAGAGCTTTCAGCTAAAATTCCACAGATAAAGTACTTTCCCAATAATCAGAGATGGAGTTAATTCATGATGGATGGATGCCCAAACCAGGCATTTGGATTTATGTTCCCCTCCCACTGATGATGTTGTTTGCCTAGCATAGGTTTATTTCTTTCTAGAAAAAAATTAAAACTCTGTGGTAGAAGGACCTGCCCCTTGGCTTGTGGTGTCCCAGACGAATGTCCTGGCTGTGCTCTTACAGAGTGTGTTTCTTGCAACAGCATATTTTGGAGGAAATCCATGTTTAAATAATTGAGTGGTTACTAGGGCACAGCAAGGAATACCAAGCCATAGTCTAGCAGAGCTGCTAAAGTAGAAATGCCTGAAAGAAATTCCTGTGGGTTATCTTCCATCTTAAAGGAGAATCCTAACCTCTTGATGATATCCTGAGATGTGGACTTTCACTGGAGAGGTCTTGGTTTCGACCAACAAAAAAAGGGGGAAAATGGGAACTTTAAGGACTGGAAAACTGCTTTCCATCGTGCTCTAGGAATAACCAAGTCACAGGAGGGAGACCAGTATGTGTCAGTGCTGCCCGTGTTCTATTTGGAAAAAGACTCACTTGCCACTTCAGTGTTTCACACAGAGCACTGTCAATTTTCCAGGAAGGTCATGGATCACACACTCATCTGAGCTGAGCTGGTTGGTGGAGTATCAGCAGTGGCAGGATCAGGCCACAAGTTTGTGAATTGCTGGCACATATCTGTTTCAAGCTGGCTTTTTGATGTAGACAGCACAAGCAACATAAGCAAGCGGCGAGGTCTGGTCCTCATAGCCTGGCCTCAGATCTAGCAGCACTCCTCTAGTCTGCTTCAGGTGGAAACTTTGCTCTGATTTAGGTTCCCTAGAAAATGCCCAACAGAATGGGGAGCAGGGATTGTCAGCTGTGATGGAATCTTCTTTAGTAGAGCCAGCTCAATAACTATGTCAAAATATCATCATTTTCTTAATCCAGCCTGTGTGCTAATAATTTCCCCATTAACTAGGAATGCAGAGTAACAGGCAATGTGCTGCTCTGCATGCTAATAAGATCTCCAGCTTTATAAGCTGTTTTCTAGTACTGTTTCAAAGTGCATCAGCAGTTTCCTTGCACTCTTGTGTGTAGCTCTTGAAGAGTTCCTCTCTTGAAATCTGAGTCTCTCTCGAACCCACCATGACTGGTATCTGACAGGGATTAGTCCCAGAACTAATCTTGACTGGCAACATCAAAACTCTGCAGAGCAAAGGTAATCAGGCTTCAACTGTCTGCAGGGCAGAACTTCACCAGCATCTGTGAAGTTAGCTTTGTCTGTGACCTGGGAAGGGCATGTAGTGATAGGACAGGATTAAATGTCTCTAAACTGAAAGAGGGTAGGTTTAGATTAGATGGAAGGAAGTAGTTCTTCCTCATGAAAGTGGTGAGACACTGGAACAGATTGCCCAGAGAGGTTGTGGCTGTCCCCTCACAGGAAGTGTTCAAGGCCAGGTTGGACAGAGCCTTGAGCAACCTGGTCTAGCAGTAGGGGCTGTTTGAACTAGATGATCTTTAGGGTCCCGTCCAACCCAAACCATTCTATGATCACACAATTCTTCCAGCTTACACGGAGGAACAACAGTTCTCGTCAGGAAAGTGTAGCTGTCTTAGGCTAAGGGCAGGTCCTGCCTCACCAACCTGATCTCCTTCCATGCCCAGGTGACTGCCTGGTGGATGTGGGGCAGGCTGTGGATGTGGTCTGCCTGGACCTCAGCAAGGCCTTTGACACCGTCCCCCACAGCAAACTCCTGGCCAAGCTGTCCCCCCTGGCTTGGACAGCAGCACTCTGAGCTGGGTTAGGATTGGCTGGAGGCTGAGCCCAGAGAGTGGTGGTGAATGGTGCCACAGCCAGCTGGCAGCCAGGACCTAGTGGTGTCCCAGGGATCAGTGCTGGGCCCCATGCTCTTCACATCTTTATCGATGATCTGGATGAGGGCATCGAGTCCATCATCAGTAAATTTGTGGATGACACCAAGCTGGGGCAGGAGTTGATCTGCTGGAGGGCAGAGAGGCTTGGCAGAGGCACCTTGCCAGGCTGGACAGATGGGCAGAGTCCAAAGGCAGGAGATTGAACACATCCAAGTGCCAGGTTCTGCACATTGGCCACAGCAACCCCATGCAGTGCTAAAGGCTGGGGTAGAGGTGGCTGAGAGCGGCCAGGCAGAGAGGGACCTGGGGGTGCTGGTTGACAGCAGCTGAACATGAGCCTGCAGTGTGCCCAGGCAGCCAAGAAGGCCAATGGCATCCTGGCCTGGATCAGGAACAGTGTGGCCAGCAGGAGCAGGGAGGTCATTCTGCCCCTGACACTGCACTGGTTAGGCCACACCTCGAGTCCTGTGTCCATTCTGGGCCCCTCAGTTTAGGAAGGAGTTGTCTTGCTGGAAGGTGTCCAGAGAAGGGCAAAAAGTTGGAGAGAGGTTTGGAACACAAGCCCTATGAGGAGAGGCTGAGGGAGCTGGGGTTGCTTAGCCTGGAGAAGAGGAGGCTCAGGGGAGACCTTCTTGCTCTCTAAACTCCCTCAAGGGAGGTTGTAGCCAGGCAGAGGTTGGTCTCTTCTCCCAGGCAGCCAGTACCAGAACAAGAGGACACAGTCTCAGGCTGCACCAGGGCAGGTTTAGACTGGATGTTAGGAGGAAGTTCTATACAGAGAGAGTGATTGCCCATTGGAATGGGCTGCCCAGGGAGGTGGTGGTCACCTTCATTGGAGGTGTTCAGGAGAGACTTGCTGGGGTGCTTGGTGCCATGGGTTAGTTGTTTAGGTGGGTTGGATTGGTTGATGGGTTGACGTGATGATCTTGAAGGTCTCTTCCAACCTGGTGCATTGTATTGTATTGTATTGTATTTTATTATTGTATTGTATTGTATTTTGACTGGAACTTGCCCTCACCCTGGTTTTAAAATAATTATTTCTGTGGACTACTTTGTATTTTAAAGGGGGAAAAGTGTATTTGCTTTTCATATTTTCACAAATAAGGAGCTTGCATCTGCAGTGGGAAAAAAAAAAAAAACTAATTCTGAGAAAGTTCTTAGAGCAAGCACAGCCTTTATTACACTGGTCTAAAAAAACCTTGTCTGCATCAGTGTCCTCCACGTGACCTCTGGCCCATCAGTACAATCCGGCTGCAATTGCTCCTGTGGCCAAAAGCATCCTCAGCAAGCGTGAGGAAGGTAGCCAGAGCCTAAGACGCTTATGTAGCTCTGGGCAGTAGCAGGCACCAGCTGGGTGGTCAGTGCTGTGGGGGTGTACTCTTCAGCTTTTTGGATGCCCAGCTGGAGTTACAAGTACATTGCTACCAGCACCCTGGGAGGGATGCTTGCTCTAGGCATGATGTCTTCTTCCAGACAAGCTCCAGGTGCCTGTCACCCACAGCTCGCTGTCTGTTACGATTGTCAGAAGCAGGAAGGGTGGAAGTTGTAAGTCTGGATCAATCATGTAAGCTAGATAGGATCTGACAACTTTGGGAAAGATTAAATTTAGCTTTTAGAGTTAAACTGCCAAACCAAGTAATTTTCAGATATTTTGCTTCTTCAGGCCCTCTGAAAATCTCCTGTGGAGAGAGGCTGTTCCTCTGGTCCAAGCTATTTTAGATATTTGATGATCTTTCTTTAAAAGACGGTATGCTGTGCTATTTAAACAGCAACCTTTAAGCTGTTTAGAGTAGGAGAGTGCAAAGCACTGGATTAATCTGCTTACAGCCCATATGGCCAGATGTTCTAAAGGCTGGGGAGGAGCACAGGTCACAGTAAAACTGCATTCAAATGGCATTCTCAGCAAGAGGGCTTTGGTCCACCCCACGAGTCGAACCCAATGACAGTTTTACCTTTGAAGGGAAGAGAAATCCAGATGCAGTATGTTGTGCATGGGCACATCCTCGAGACAGTGGGGAATTGTCCAGTAAATTACTGGACTACTCCAAGTCAGGAGGATCTAGGCTAGAATGCATGTTGTAATGCGAAAGTGAGGAGGAAAATGAATTTCTGCTTCTCTGTGGGAGAGCAGGGTACTCAAGCATGAATTCTCTAACCTAACGAAAGGGTGCTGACAAAGGAGGAGTATTACAAATTAAAATGAGAGCCTTTCCAAGCTGGGAAATGGAGCACAATGAATAATATTTTTAAGCATCAGCTAACTCATGAATGCTTCACCCCAGCCAATTCTAAAGGCTTCTTTTTCTTCCTGACAGATTCAACTTGTTTATCTGTTAACAACCCATCCTGTCAAGCAGCATCTCTGCTTTTAGTGTGATCTTATTTGTTCATTCTTCGCAGGCCCATCAAAATATTGACTCTTCTGTAGTGAAGAACAAAGGGGCTTTTTTTTTTTTTTGGTCTTTTTTTCCTGTTGGGGTTAGAAGCAGGCTACAAAAACCAGTATGCCATCAATGTAAAGATGACAGAACATTAGTACTTCTAAAAGGAGTAGAAAATCAACGCAAAGTTGTCATTTCTCAACCTACTGGACTTCACATACAGCACCTAGTATAAAAGAGATCAACATTTCAGTCTGCAGTTGCAGGAATGGGACTTCAGCGTCACACAGAGGAATGGAGGTGACATGCTTGCTGCAGCCTTGGCCCTCTGCAAGGTTAAGTGATGCTGGCAG
>CM037638.1:3733881-3789698 GCA_015227895.2 Colaptes auratus
AGTGTATATTGAAGCTCTTTTCCAAACTGACACTGAAAGAGGACGTGCTCAAAAAGCTGTCATACAAGTTCAAACAGATGGCAAAGCAGCCAGCATCAGGGCACATTTAGGTGCAGAATTCAACAGCCCAACAAACTTGAATTTCAAAAGGCTCACACCAAGCCAGTCACCTCATGACCACAGCTGTTCCAGCACTCCTTGCCTACCATGCCCTCCCATCCCAGTTGTGGTAACTCAATCATGTCAAGTGTTAATTTGACTGGTATAAAATCATTATATTAACATAATTGTTTACAAGAACAGAGTGTTCCTTTAGAAGTGTCAGCAGACATAAATCTCTCTCATTTGTGACATGCCCTCTTTCAAACTAACCCCCAGAAAGAGATTCTGCCAATCTCCAAGTCTCACCTACATTGTAACTGCATACAGCACTGCTGTAAATGAGCTTCAGCTTGCCTTTGCCTTTTCCCCAAAAGACAGACAGGTATCAGTAACTTAGTTTCACCGTCGTTGATGAAGAGATAGAAAACCTCAAAAGCTCAAGGGAACAAAGTTTATCAAGAGTGATGCTCTGGCTTTTAAATACAGAGGACTGAGGAAAAGTTTAGCACTAGACATACATAACAACCCCATTCCCCCCAAAAAAAAAAGACCACCCCCACCCCCCCCCCCCCCAAAAAAAACCAAACACACCAACCAAAAACAACCCATAAGGAAATCACAGCATGAGCAGCACTGGGAAAGAATAACACTTCACAGCTGATAAAGATAGAAGTTGAAAATACTTAAAAACAACAGCTCTAAAATGGCAGAGGTGGTTGTAGACAGGTAAATCCATCTTCCTTCAACCTGTCTAGTCAGAATAATTGATGACACAGCTAGAGAAAAGGATTGCTCACCCACACAGAGCAAGACAGGTCAGTTAAGACAGGTCCCAGGCAGTGATGCAAATTCTGGGTTAGGAGGACACGTAGCCACATCAGGATTGCTTTTCTCCACAGTTGAGCACACAAACACACCTGCCCTCCACAAGTCTGCAATAGTGGCTGGCTATTACAGAAAGTTAGTATCTTAATGAGAGCTTATTAACTCAGCTGCTTTTCAGAAAAGAAAAGCAGATGATCCTTGTAAATAGAAGACTGTCACTTCTAAACTCCCCTGCCCACCTAACCTCCACAGGACAAGAAAGGCACACACACCATCCTTCAGATTACTTGACTGAAACAGTGAAAAGACACTCTGCACTTCCAGTGAGCTTAGGCACCACACAGGCAAAGACCTGCATTTCATTAGGGTTTTCCTGTACCCTCAAATCCTTCACAAGGAACAGCACAATATCAGATCAAACTCAGTGCAGAAGGGTTTTGCTTATTCAGTCAACCTACTTCATTCCATAACAGCAGGGGTCATTTTTATCTTCCTCATGTCTGCTCTGAAACTGATATAAGATTGCTTCTACAACCAAGGCTTAGACATACAGGTACCTGAAGTAAACGGTCTGGGTTGGTGACACCCAGGAAACATCAGAAAAATGAAGTGATTGCTACAGCTACACCAGGACTCCAAGGGTAGGTTACAGACATGCATCAAATGCAAAACAGATTACAAAACTAAAAACTGCATGCTGGTGACAACTCTGCTTGTTCAAGGCAAGCTCCTGGTAGACCATAAAATAAATCTGAGGAAAGTTCTGAGCCAGTAGTCTTGTGCCCACTCGTGTTCCAGAAATAAAACAAAAACAATTCAGGCTGGGCAGAAAATGGAGAGAGTGCAGCACTGAGGAGAAGGACTTGTGGGTGCTGGGTGATGAGAAGCTCAACATGAGCAGGCAATGTGCACTGGCAGCCCAGAAACCAACCCTCTCCTGGGCTGCTCCCCAGCAGTGTGGGTAGCAGGAAGGGGATTCTGCCCCTTTGCTCCACTCAAGTGAGAACCCACCTGGAATCCTGTGTCCAGCTGTGCAGCCCCCAACACAAGAAGGACATGGTAGACTGGGTCCAGAGGAGCCACAAAGATGATCAGAGGGCTGAAGCATTTCTGCTATGAAGACAGGCTGGAAGAGTTGGGAGTGTTCAGCCTGGAGAAGAGAGGCTGCAGAGAGACCTTCGAGCAGCCTTCCAGTATTTGAAGTGGGCTACAGGAGAGCTGGAGAGGGACTTTTGACAAAGGCATGGAGTGATAGGATCAAGGGTGAGGGTCTAATGCCAGAAGCTGGATTTAGTTGAGACACTGTGAAGAAACCCTTCCCTATGAAGGTGGTGAGGCACTGGAACAGGTTGCCCAGGGAAGTTGTGGGGTCTCCAACCCTGACAGAGTTCCAAAGCAGGCAGAAGGTGTCCTTTCCCATGGCAGAGGGGTTGGAACTAGATGATCTTAAAAGTCCCTTCCAATCCAGACCATTCTGTGAAATATATATACAGCCATTTATTTTCTGAATATGTGTTGAGTGCATTCCCTCAAACTGGGGAAGAGCAGCTTTCTGGAGCACGTATCTGGACAACAGTATTTCCTCTATTTATAAATTCCCTCTATTTTTGTGAGGGATGAACCCAAGAACAGAGCCATACCAAAGCACTTCAAAATTCTAAGTGCAACTAATAGGACTATTTCCATAGCTAAGAGTATGTCTGCTTTTCCCTTCATATCCACCACCCAGCATGCTGCCACAGCATACGAGACACATGCTGTTCAGGGGCATTCCCCGGGGCGTGCAGTTGAAATAAGTTTGCAAACGAAGAGTTAGTTTTCAGGATACTTTTTGTATTACATGCAAATAATTCACTGGACCCTGATACAACTCACTTTTCAAAGAAAAAAAGTCAAAAACTTGTAGATTAAACTTACAAGTAAATGCATGTATCTTAGGAAAAAAAAGTAGCTATTTCCAGTTATGTAAAATATTAAAGCTAGCTAGCTGGCCTGTCAGCGGAATATTGCATCTACAGAGACGAAGACAATCAGAGTGAATGTCTACAGACACAAGACTCAGTCTGGTACTGGTTGAAATAACAGAACTTAAGGTGTCTCTTCTTCTGTAGAAGATTCAGTAAGCACAGCACACAAATGCAATATTCCATATTTAAACCAAAACTACAGGCATAAGAAAGCTTTATTTAATACCAGGGAGGTTGGAGAGACCAGGATACCAGTAAGTATTTACAGGTAGTTCTCTGTCAGCCATTATTATTATTATTTTCCAAGGCTTTAGCAATCCTGTCAGCCTAATAAATATAACAGCTGCATAAATAGGTATTTAACTCAGTAACTCTCCATTACCTTTCTTTCCCAGGTACATTTATGAATGCCCTAATTACTTCAGTAGTATTTCCCTCTTTCCTCAGTATTTGTCTCTTCCTGTACCACTGTTAGGCCACCTCAAAGATCATTCAAAATTGAGTAATTTAAGTGAATGAAGATAACTACTCCAGTTAAGGCAGCTGTACCCAGCTCCTCAAACTCAGACCCCAGACTCTCATTACATGGATTTTTATTTATTAAAAAATATGACAGAGCTGGAGCGGAATGCTTTTGCTTCCCCCTTTTGGTAAGTTGGAGAGAAGTCCTCTAGGAGGAGAAATTGCAGCTGAAAGTTTTGGAGGAACCACATAGCAGGGAAATGCAGATCACTGTTCTCTCAGATCTCAGCAGCACTGAAGATCTGCTATACAGAAGAGCCCTGCTGTCACACAACTTTCCAGATCCTGTTCACCTCTACCCCTCCATAAGTCCCATTCAACAACCACAGCTAGGATTTCCTAGTGAAGTACAATATTGATACCTGCTTACCCAGGGATGGCGTGATTCTTCAGAAAAAAAGTTACAGTAGGTAGGTACTGTCAAATTGCCCTGAGATAAGCTCGTACAGTGGTTTTATTAAATGCAGTTCCACAATCTAAAGCACAGTATTTCAATACTTAAGCTTGATTGTGATACCACAAGAAAAACAGTGTTGTGTTCCTATGGTTGCTTAAAACTTAAAGCAACAGCTTTAGCATTTCTCAAATCTGAAACTTGACATATCCCAGAAAGATAATTTCCTCATCTGCAGAAGTTCCTCTGTAGTAACTGACAAGTGCAGTTGAGTAGGTTCTTATTCTCCCAACAGCCTGGCAGAAAAGAGCATTACACTCCTGCTACAGCTTTATGCATCTGCAAACTGTAGCAAACCAGAGCTGGCTTGTTTCAAACTAGAATGGATTTTGTCCCTATGCTTTTAATATCAGAAGCATTCAAGTTATCACAGCATGAAATAACAGGCATTTAATACTGCAGTGGATTTCATGCTGTGGAAATTGCTACATGATGCAGTGGTGACATGTTTATATAGAACACTCACAGGAAGGATTATACAAATCATGAATGTCAGCAAAATGGAAAGCATCTGTTTAGGTTGTGGCACACTGCTAAGACTCTCCTGACTGCCAGTCTGTGATATGGTGCACAGCCCAGCTGGAGTCACAACAGTAAACCAGTGACAGGCTGTCATGACACTGCCTACTGCGGAAGTTGGTCAGTCTTCAGATCACAGCTAACATAAAACAAGCTCACATCGGCTGCATTCTGCACAAAGCAGGCGAGCAATCTTAGTGCAGATGTTTCAAGGGCATGATACTAGAGACCCATTTTAGGGGCTCATGTAGAAGCACACTAAGGCTTGATTAACAATCAAGGAATGAGAAAATTTCCCCTGCCACATATTTAAAAACCCACAACCACCCCAAAGCAACTCCAGAAGGTACAGACGCTCGATTACTGAAGCAATGTTACATGGAAGACTCATGTCTTTATAAAACACATTTACATGTTTTTGGACAAAACACCCTCCAAGAATAGTTGAAAGCCTACATAATACTCTAGAGCATTAGCTTTGCTTTTGGACCACCAGTTCAGCTGACACAGAAAAGACTATCTGTGTAAAATTACACATATTTAGACACATTGTTCTATTTAAGTTAGCATTGCCTTGCATCAAAAAATACTGGCTTCAGCAGTCCATTCGGATGATATCTTATGAATTAACTACTATGGCTTTTAACAGAAGTCCACCCACTGCTGGCCAAGCCAACCTTTTCTGGGATCATGAAGGGGAGCACAAGGAAAAAAAGCTTTGCCAACAGCAAAAAAAACCCCACCAAAACAAAAAAGGAAAAGCAGAGCAGACATGGGATCTGCAGGAAGTGTACATATGAACAGATCCACAATTACATAAAGGGTATTGACTGCTCCTTAGAAGCTTAAGCCAAGATCTCAAGTTCCATAGTTCAGATCTAGCTACACAATCTTAAAAATTGTTTCATTTGGAAGAGACCTCTAAGATCAAGTCCAACCATCAAACTAAGAGCACCATGGCCATTAAACCATGTGCCAAAGTGCCATGTCCACCCATTTCTTGAGCACCTTCAGGGATGGCAACTCCACCACCTCCCTAGGCAGCCAATTCTAATACCTGACCACTCATGCAGCAAAGAAATTTTCCTTATCTCCATCCCAAACCTCACCTGGCACAATTGCAGGACATCCCCTCTTGTTCTATCACCTGATGCTAGGGAGAAGAAACCACCTCCAACCTCCTCTCAGGGACTAGTAGAGAACAATGAGGTCTCCCCTCAGCCTTCTCTTCTCCAGACTAAACAACTCCTCTTCCTTCAGATGATCCTCATAAGACTTCTCCAGACCCTTCACCAGCTTTCTTGCCCTTCTCTGGACATGCTCTGGCACCTCAATGTTGTTCTTGGAGTGAGGGCCCCAAAACTGAACTCACTATTAGAGGCGTGGCCTGCCCAGTTTTGCATACAGGGGAACATCATTGCCCTGGTCCTGCTGGCAGGAGTTTGGGGGTTTTTAATTTTAAAGTTATTTCACATTGTAACATTTAGAGAGAAATTAAATTGTTGTGGAAACCCAGTCATAGCAATACTAGACCCTAAGTTTAGTTTTCTGTTACTGTAAGTCTCAGAACCCACAGAGTGCTTTAAAAAGGTCTCTGAAACGACAACATGAAAGTGTAGGACTTAGGCCTGAAGGAAGAACAGCTGGAGAATTTAGGATCCTCCCATATTTTCATTAATGGTGATGTCATAATTTAGAGTTCTTGGGAACTTTGTCAATTCACCATTTAAACCACATCAATAACACTCATGAAATGTAGCACACATCTCTGCTTAAGCATCACTTTAACTTTCCTGTCAGGGAACACACAGAGCTCCTGCCATCAGAAATATATGAGCTTTCTCAGAACCTTTCAAACCTGCCTTAAAATATACTTCCAGTGTTTGAAAGAGTTCCTAAACGCACTATCTTGTGTGCACCAAAGTTTAAAGCACTCTCTGCAAGCTTTACAATACATTGGGAAAAGGCTGCTCTGCCATTAAGTGTTTCACAGTGCAGACTGGAAGGGGCTCCTTTAGGGTTATGAAACAGCATTTCATTTCCATCAAAAAAGTTAGGTTTGGGAGGGCCTTTTATATTTTGAAGATGAGACATTCTATGAGATTTTACTAAGAAAAGGTAAGACCAGCCAAAAAAGGCTTAAGCTGAAGTATATTTCACATTACTTAATCCTTTGATTGTTATGCAAGTGTATTTCATAACCTCACTTGAAGGCTCAAGGAACAGTTTTAGTACTAACAATGGGCTCAGTCTGACAGCTAATGCCAACCCAAGTGTGCATCGTGCCCTCCTTAAACACTCCAATTTATGTAATTCCACACTATCATGGGCTTAAAAATAAACCACATGGGAAACCAAGGGTTAGAAAGACAAGAAAGATCACATGGCTTGTTCTCCTTGATTAACATCTGCCAATTATGGAGACATCACCCCAGACACCGTATGGAAGATTTTCTTACATCTACTGGCAGTCCCCAGGGAAAGCTATGAGAGCAAATATGCAGGACTCCTGAAAGAGTGTTTGAGCCCGATTTCTTGAGATGCCTTTTTTGCCTTTCCTCCCAGCCCTCAAAAGGAATAATTTGCTTCCAAGGCAATTCAAACAACATTTCCAGCAGGGATTTTAAAGTGTGGGGTTTGGTGGTTCCCCCCAATAGTTTGCTATTGTAATCATTAAAAATTAAAACAGCATCTTAAAGCTGCTAACTATGGGAAGCCTGAAAAGTCATTCATTAACAGTAATGAGCTTTAAGCAGACTCAGAGGTTACATTTGCAAAATGTTTTATACTAAGGACAGCAGAAAAAGTCACAAGAGTTAAAATTAAAGATTTCACAGTGGATATAGTCGATTTAAAACTATTTGTTAGTAATTTTAATACCCTAAAACATTGTTAAACAGAACAGCAAATTTAAGATGTAAAGCCTTTGAAGCATTGAGTTTGCAAACTAAAATAAGCAACTACAAAACTCAAGGATACAGAAGTTAAGGGACAGCAGGACAAGAAGTGGCAGAAAGTTTATAGTTACCCAGAAGTGTGCATGACAGTTGACCATCATGGTCCTCTCAATAAGCTCATCAGGACACTCCAGAAGATGGTGCCCAGAGACCACGCCAGCATTGTTAACCAGGACGGACACCTCACCAACCTCCTTGCGGACCCTCTCAGCTGTCGAGTAGACATTTTCTCTTTTGCCCACATCACAGGTGTACGTGTAAACCTGCAAGTTGCAATGGGGCAGCACATCTTTTTCTCCATCTCCAGATACTGGGGAATAGAAAGATAACAGGGCAGGGAGGGCAGAGGGAAGAAAAGTTCTTACTCGTATCTTGACATGCAAATAAGTAATCAAGTGAGAACAGCGAATATATTTCCATTAAAGCGAAGCGTATATTTACTTCGGTGTCATGGCATACGAGAACTCGTTTATTCCCTATTGCTAGCAAAGCTTTTTAAGCGGAGGGAGAGGTTTTAAAGCCGCCGTTGAAGCCCAAGGCTCCACGAAGCAGGTCTCTGCTCATCGCTCCTCACCGAAGCCCCGGCGAGCTGAGATACTGACACTGTCCGCTACAGGTGAGAGCGGCCCGGGCTGTGTCTCGCCGGACAGGCGTCTTAGCTAATTCTCCCCCGCGCCGGGACAGGGCCGGCGACTTGGCAGGTGAGCGACGAGGGCCGGCGCCCGGGCCCGGGCCAGCCCACGGAGCCCAACCCAGCAGAGTAACGCTTACCTCTGGGAGCGGCGGCGGCCGCCTCGGCCATCTCCCGGTAGATGTGTCGCACCATGCCCGCCGTCTCCTCGTTGCTCTGCGTGTTGATGTCCCAGAGCACCAGCAGCGCCCGGCGTCGGGCAAACTCCAGCGCGAAGAGGCGGCCCAGGCCGCTGCCCGCCCCGGTGATCAGGCACACCTGCCCCGCCACGCTCTTCTCCTTGGGCCGCACCAGCCACTTGGCCGCGGCCAGCACGAAAGCCCACAGCACTCGGAAAGTCACCACGAAGAGCTCCAGCAGGATGTTCATGCTGTCGGGGGACCCGCGCGTCCCGGCACGGCCGCCCGCGGAACCGGAGGGGACAGACGCCGGCGGCGCGGAGTTTCCTTCTCGCCGCCCAACTCCCCCTACCTGGGGCCGCCCCTACCCAGGATCTCCTGCTGAGGGCAGTGAGACAGACTCTGCTCCCACCGCCGCTGGTCCCAGCGCACCGCCCAGGGCACGGTTTCTCCCCCTCTCCGCGCCTCTCGCACTCGGAGCCGAGCGCTGCCGCGGCCCCGCACCCTGCCTCAGTCACACGCGCAAACAGGGAGCACAGACTCAGCGATGCCCGCCAGCTACCACCACCTCCGAAGCGCAGAACAATCTCACCGCCACTGGCATTGAGCATCTTACGCGCTCAACCCCTATATAGGGCGGGCCGGGCGGCTGGGCCCCTCCCCGCGCCGGCACAGCCCTCCCCGCGGTCCCGGGACCCCCGCCTCCGCTCCGCCCCTCTGCCGGGGGCGAGTCCCACAGCCGCAATAGGCCTCAGCAGAAGGCAGCGGGCGCGGTTGTTCCCCTCTGCTGCTCAGGGGCGGGCGGCCCCAGGCGGTGCCAGCGGCTGGGGCTCAGCAGAATCCCGCCTCCCGGCCGGGCAAAACCCGCGAACTGCATGTCCCGGCGTGCGCAGCGCCCCGCCCGCCGGAGCGACGTCTTGAGGCGCCCGCGGAGACCGGTTGTGGGCCCGCTGCTTGCGGGCTTTGCCGGCTGGAGGGCAAGCCTGCAGCGGCTCTTACGATGCCGGAGCACGGGTCGAAAGAGCGCGAACGGATTGCCCCCAGGTGATGCTGGGCCTGTTCACCTCGGGTTTATGGTGCTGAGCCGTGAGAAATTGCTGAACAAAAAGCACGGTGTGGGTTTTTCAGTCTGTCAGCCCCATACAGACGTTATTAATATCTGACCGGCTGGTGACTGAAACGGCAGCTCAGCACGCACCGAGTGTGTTCTTCCGTGAGGGAGCCGCCGCTTGCTGTAGGCGGGCATCCTGCGGACGCCGGACACTCAGCGCCGGGAGCAGCCCGCTCCTGGCACCCGCCAGCTCCAGCGGACAAGAAGCAGAACGTGCCCTTGCAAATTCCGCATGGAGGTGGGCAGGCAGGGCTGGTTTCGCCGCCGCTGCCCACCCACAGTCTCATAGTAATGAGCAGCGCGCTGCGCTCCTTTCCCAGAAGTTGCTGGGACGTTGCAAACTCTGCTCTCGGGTTCGGCAGGAATTCAAGCTCGGGAGTTTGGGGGGAAAGCGCGGACAACCTCTTCCTTCTGCAGATAACGTAGCTGTTTATTGCACGTTTGCTTGCTGATCTTAATGACTCCCTTTTACCAGAGCTTTAATGAGATCAGGTAGCACAGGCTCCTGTATTAGCACAAAGTAATGCTATGTTACAGAAATCAGTGTGGGCAGAGCTGGGTTCCACAGCATCCTCACAGCTCTTCAGTACTGCCTTGCGCCTCTTCGAGCTGTCAGCAGGCAGCCAAGACCCACCGGCAGCCCAGAGCCTGTCGTTCCTCCGTGCCTGGGGAACCTCGGCGCGGGACAAGAGCTCTACAAGGTCATGCCCAGGAGCCACAGCCAGGAGCCTTAGCAGTCCCAAATAAACAGCCGCAGTGCCGGTGGCATCTGTATTGCCCAGCTCTCAACCGCCCTCCCCGCCTGGGTGCTACAAGCGCAGGGCGGGAGGCGGCATCCCATGGGTTTCCGTGCAGGTGTTAAGGTTGGAATAGCGCAAATCCCGTCTTACACGAGATGCCCGGACGCCCCACCGCCGCAGAACACCGCGGCTCTGTCCCGGGACACAGCCCGTCTCTGTCCCGCCGGACGGAAAGCAGCTACCGGGCGTTCTTACCTCAGGCACCCACTGGCCACCCCTGAGCCCGCTCCGGTCAGGCAGTGCCACAGACGCCCAAATCCGGGGTCCTAGCGGCGCACAGGGCCCTGCTTGTGCTGCTGAAGGGTTAAGTGGGCCCTGCGCATGCGTGTGCTCTCTCTCTTCCGGTGCTGACCATGGCGGAGAAGGAGTAAGTTGCTGCTTCACCTGGTGATAATCCGCCGCCATCAGTGGCTGTGGTGGTGCCTGTTCCCTGTTTCTGCCACCAGGATACTGCCTATGGCTTTGCTTAGTCGTCAGGCCTCTGGTGGCGATACGGGAAGGGGATATAAGTCGCCTGGGGCCGGGAGCGGTGGGACGATAGGACCAAGCGCGGCGGGGGTGTAGCTCTGCCGGTCCTGTCCTTTTCGTAGGCGGTGGTTGCTGCACCGGCCTCTGGTGGGGTGGGGAGGGACAGCTAGCTTCCAGTGCCGTTTCCGTGGGTGAAGGCCCTGGACCACGGCTCATGTTGACGGGCGGTGAACTTGCTGGAGGTAACGAGGCCTGCGAGCATCTTGTTGAGTGCTATCGTTGGTGTTTGTCGGGTGTAACTTCAGAGACTTGTTGCTTTGTGGCAGTCAAAGGAGACTTTTTATTTCTTCCTGTTTCAATTTAGAGCAAAGAAGGTGCCCTCTGTACCGGAGAGCCTGCTGAAGAAGCGGCAGGCGTATGCGGCTCTGAAAGCCAAACGTCAGAAGAAGATTTTGGCAATAAAAAAGGTGAATGTTTTATGGTTTTCCAAATTTTCCATTGTAGTCAGCAGTACAGCAGTACAGATTTGGTACATTGATGTTTTCATAATGCTTTGGGCTAAATATGTCCCTTTTTTGCCACTAACAAACCGGTTCTGGATAGTGTGTTCAGTTGTCTCTTAAGATTTTAGGTAGCCTTCTACAAGGCAACAGGCCTCTGTGAGGGTAAAATTGATGCGTGCTAAAATTACACAAGGTAAGGGAGCACTGCTATGGAACAGTCTTGCCAGTCCTATAGAGTGTACAATCACAGAATTGTTTTGTTTGGAAAAGCCCTTAGGAGCATTGAGTCCAACCATTCTCTGTCTCTAGCAAGGCTGATTCTAAACCATGCCCCTCAGCACCACATCTCTGCTTCATTGAAACAGCTCCAGCAGTGGAGATTTGACCAACTCCTGAGGAGTATGTACCAGTGGCTGAGAACCCCTGCAGTGAAGAATAATACCATGCCTAAGCATCATTGAGAGGGGTGCTCTCAATGATTCCACGATTCAAACAGATGTTTCCTTTAATCTGTATTACTTGTGGGAAGTTGCAGAGTATGCTGTGTTGTTTAATTCTCCTACGTTAAAAGGCGTTCTGTGCTTTTCTTGATTTCAGTTCCGTAAGGCACAAAGAAAACTCATCTATGCCAAAGCCCAGGCCTACCACAAGGAGTACAGACACATGTACAGGCAGGAGATCCGCATGGCCGGATGGCCCGGAAAGCTGGGAATTACTACGTCCCGGCAGAACCCAAACTGGCGTTTGTGATCAGGATAAGGGGGTAAGAGGGAACAGCTTTCTGTTCATAAGTATTTAGTAGGCTTCACTGTTACCTGTCTCTCTTCAGGGCTTAGATGTCTAGCTAAAACCCTCCCTTCCTCCCTTCCTCCCTTCCTCCCTTCCTCCCTTCCTCCCTTCCTCCCTTCCTCCCTTCCTCCCTTCCTCCCTTCCTCCCTTCCTCCCTTCCTCCACTTGGGAAGTTGCTATGTTGTGAATGCACCAGAAGGCTTAATTGGGTGTAAAGCTGTGATGCTGGCTGTGTCTGCTGTCTTCAGGAATCTGTTATGAAGAAAGCAAAGCTACAAATATCACAAAATGGTAGGAATTGAAAGGCACCTCTGGAGATCATCATGTCCAATTCCCTTGCCAGGGCAGGTTCACCTGGAGGAGGTCCCACAGGAACACATCATGGTGGGTTTTGAGTGTCTACAGAGATGGAGACTCTACCACCTTGATGGGCAGCCTGTTCCAAGGCTCTGTCACCCTGAAATTAAAGGAGTTCTTTGTCATGTTTAGATGAAACTGCTTATGTTTGAGTTTGTGCCTGTTACCCTTTGTCCTGTCACTGGCCACCACTGAAAAAAGACTGGTTCCATCCTACTGGCACCCACCCTTTAAGTATTTGTATGTGTTGATGAGATTCCCTCCTCAGTTCTTCTCCTTCCCAGACTAAACAGACGCAGTTCTCTCAGTCTTTTCTTGTAAGAGAGTGTTCCAGTCCTCTCAGTATCCTCAGTATGTGGAGATAGGTTTTCTGTTTCACCTTAACCATCATCACACGACACACCAATGTTCTGCTAAGCTGTGTTTGAAGCATTGCTGTAACTCTCCAGCGATTTAAGGAAGACTAACAGAAGGTGTGATTGCAAGAGTTACATTCAGGAGAGCATAAAGATAGTTCTAAATTGTTTGGTAATGCTTATTTCAGTTCTTTTTATGGAAGTGGATCTGATCGAACACCAACACGTACAGTGATGTGTGTAATTGGCAAAACAGAGGTGTGGTTTTTTGGGAACGTGGGGAACTGAGACTTTCTCTCCCATGTTCTCCAGGACCAATGGTGTCAGCCCCAAGGTCCGCAAGGTGCTGCAACTCCTTCGCCTGCGCCAGATCTTCAATGGCACCTTTGTGAAACTCAACAAAGCTTCCATCAACATGCTGCGGATCGTGGAGCCCTACATTGCTTGGGGGTGAGTGAAAGGGCTGCTCTCAGTGCCTTTTGCATTTGGCTGTGCTAGGCTCGCAGATTTCCCCGAGTTCAGGCTTTTTCCTGTGTGCTTTCCCTGCTTTGATTAAGGCAGGGCTCTATAGAGGTAGGTATGATTGCACTCACATTGGTGTTCTTGGAAATGTGGTGTGGGTAACATTTGCCTTGCTGTTGCATTTATATTTGGGTTGGAAGGGACCTTAAACGGCATGGGCAGGGACACCTCCTACTAGATCAGGTTGCTCAAGGCCACATCCAACCTGGCTTTCAACACTTCCAGGCTTGGAGCCTCCACAGCTTCTTTAGACAACCTGTTGTGCCTCACCACCCTAATGGTGAACAATTTCTTCCTAATGTCCCATCTCATTCCAGCTTGTTCCAGTTTGAAGCCATTACCCCTTGTCCTTTCACTCCTTGCCTTTGTCAGAAGTCACTCTCCAGCCCCTTCAATTGCTGGAAGACTGCTGCAAAGTCTTCCTGGAGCCTTCTCCAGGCTGAAGAGTCTGTCTTGATAGTGGAGATGCTCCAGCCCTTGGTGGCCTCCTTTAGACCCCCTCTCAGTTTCAGGTCCTTCTTGTGCTGCGGAGTGCAGAGCCAGACACAGGATTCCTGGTGGGGTCTTGGAGTGGAGCAAAGGCACAGAATCTCTCCCCTTGTCTTGCTGTGCTCTCTGCTTTTTCATTTCAGCATTTCACGTGCTGAAATGATGCTACATTGTGTCCAGTTTCACTGCGAAGTTGTTAACTTGGGATGTGGCTTGCCAGGACTTAACTTTTTTTTCCCCTCCCTTTGACTGTTGCAGTTACCCAACCTGAAGTCTGTGCACGAGCTGATCTACAAGCGTGGCTATGGCAAGATCAACAAGCAGCGCATTGCTCTGACTGACAACTCCCTGATTCAGAAGCGCCTTGGTAAATACCGCCCTTGAAGTCCAGCCTGTGGCACGGGGTGATGAACGCCCAGTGCTGTGTTGAGAGCTTAATACAAAGCAAGCTGGAAGTAGTGGTTAATATGATGAAGTATTGAAACAGTGTAAAGAATCAAATTACAGCATTTAAAATTGGTAATAAGATAGTAGCTCTTGCAGTATTGAAGAGCAGGAAAGAAGCTTACATATACATGGCTCTGAAGTTTCAAACTGAATATTTGATAGTGTTTGTGGCTTCATGATCTGGAAAACAGGGTTCTTAAACTTCCTTCTGGAGGAAGTAGCTAGTAAAGGTGGTAAGTTTCGTTTTGGTTGAAGTGTGGTGGACATGTTAGGAATGAGGCAAACACTGATGTCTCCTCCATATTTGGCACTTCAAATTAGACTGTCATGTTTGTTCCTTTTCCAGAGTAGTAGGTAATCACATTCTAAAGGTGCAAGCATCTTGCTGCAATCACTTTCCTTTTTGGCACTGTGTTGAGAGCAGTTAGCTCCCGAGATGTTGCTGAAGACTGGAAATGTGCAGTTGCATTATTCAGCAGTAGGAGGAATTCAGTGAGTTTCCCTGAGATATGTTCAAGTGTGTTGAATCTAGCTTGCCTCAAAGAACACAGTGTGATTCACTAAGTGAGATTGGGGTTTGTTGTTCCTCATTGCTGCATACAAGTATTCAGCAGTTGAAACCAAGGCCTCTTGCCAAATGGAACAGCTAAATGTTGAATTGGCTGCAGCTAATCCGTTGTTACTGGAGAAGTCAAGTGATGGGGTGTTGTGGCAGTGGGTGCTTTCTGACTTGCTGAAGCTTATCAAAATAAGTAGGTATGGCGGTAATACCCTCATGATTTTTAGCTGGTTGGCCAGTGGTTCTGTAGCCATTCTGAAAACAACATTCCTGAATTTTAGGAAAGCTTGGCATCATCTGCATGGAAGATGTGATCCATGAAATTTACACTGTTGGCAAGAACTTCAAAGTTGTGAACAACTTCCTTTGGCCCTTCAAGTTGTCTTCTCCTCGGGGTGGAATGAAGAAGAAAACCATCCACTTTGTGGAAGGCGGGGATGCTGGGAACAGAGAAGATCAGATCAACAGACTCATAAGGAGAATGAACTAAGGGTGAGACATTACCAGCAGTTAGTACTCTGATCCATCTCTACTCTGTGGGCTGCTGCCATGATAGGTCAAACATTTGGGTTTCATCTCTGTTAACTCCTGCTTGGGTGGTACCTGCAGTGTACAGTGACTTGGACAGCATAGAGTTTTGAAGTCATACTAAAGCTTCAACATTTGTGAAAAAAGAAAGTCTTTGTGATAGCTGAGGTGTATAGACATTGCCAACAACGTTTTTCCAATAGTTCTCTTTAAAACCTTACTTGTGTTTTATTTTTAATTTACATTATTCCCTGATTTGGGAGGGGAAACCTTGAGATCTTAGCTAAAATTTTCATCCCTCATTCACAAATTGTTAATAGGAACAAAGTCCTGTGGTTGCAAGTACAGTGATTTTTTTTTTTCCAGATTGTCTGATTTCTGCTATAAAATCATGTTTAGGACAGGGACAAATTAAATTACCAATGTAGATCATTTTTTATAGTCTAAATTTTCAACTTGTTCAAGCTTCAAAAGGATTCATTATAAGCTTTCATGTTAACATGACCAAGATGGTAATTTTGAAAGACTAATTTGCCCATTGAAGTAGTTTGTCCTTTAGAAATGGGAAGATTTATTAACACTTGGAGCAATTTGACAGTCACAGCCAAACCCTGAAGTTAGTATCTGGTTCAGACACTCCATCTTCTTGTCGCTCTGTTCTTCCTGCTTTGAGAGCGGTCTCTGCTACTCAAAGCCAGAAGTGTTTTGGTTTTTTCATAGTTGTCCTATTTCCTATTGCTTTTTTCCAGTTCTTTAGCACGCTACACCAGCTTTGGTGTTGCCTAGATCTTAATTTCAGTCGTGGATAAATGCTTTTTTGGTGTGACAGATATGCTGGGATTTAGCAAAACTTCATTGTGTTAAGGTGCTTGGAAAGAATAACAGGCAAAGATCCAATTTTCCTCAAACTGATTTTTACAAAGGCAGGAGGGTTTTTTGGTTAGCTTGGTTTTGGTTTGGTTTTTCTTTGTTGTTTCTGGTTTGGTTTTGTTTTTTACAAATTAGATGTATAGCTTACCTAGGAATTCTGAACTTCCAGCAATAGTGGGTATTGATGGAACTTTCTAGTTTAAAGGGTGTGGCTGCTGTTTGGGGGAGTCCTCAGAGTTGCATGTTGCTTTATTGTCTCCATCTGTGAAGCAGCAGAGTTTGAAAGCACTGTTGACATGGCAGATGGAAACTTGTGCTTTAGGAAGAAAGCTGCTTACTGAGAACTATGTTCTTGTGAAGCTTTGTAGCTCAGCTGAGGGAAGCAGTGGGTAACCCATAGAGGCAGAGTTGCTGTAGCTGCCTGGGGTGATGTTACATTACTCAGACCAGCATTCTTGTAGAAATTCTGCTGCTGATGGCAAAACTAACAAGCTCAGTGCTGGCAGAGATTTCCCTGGGTTTAGTGCATGAGGTTTCTTACCCAAGATTGAGCAACGCAACTTTCACTGCATGCTGCTCTCTTTTCTGAGCATAAGATGGAAACTACTATTTTTAGTTTAAACCCAGCAGCTTTTCTGTCAGTGTAGACTTTTTTTGTCTCCCACCCTCACTGACCAAATTCAGGAGTGTATTGATGGTTGTGAGCTTTTGGGAGCCTTCCTAAAGAGGGGAAGCTTCTTGTTCACTGCTGGCTGTAAGTGCATGTGAGGAGGGAGTACATTGGCAGAGAAACTAGGGACACTCAGCTAGTTGGTTGTGTGTTGCACTGCACCTTTAGGTCAGCATCCCTTTTAAGCAGCAGACATCAGGGCTTTACTTCACCTTCCAGTTTGGGAAATGATGCTGCAGTTAGTTTATTAATTTATCCTTATAAGCAGTTAGTTATTCTGCTTGGGCTGTAAACAAACATACCTCTAGTGTAAAGCTAAGGTAACTGTTCTCATCTCCTTCACTTTCTGTTCCTGCTGCTTTCCTACTGCTGCAATTAGAGTACTTGTTTAAAAGACAAGTAACCTACATGTGGGAAGTAAAAGCCCTTAACTGGTAGTCTCAATTACTATTTTTTTTTTTTTTAAATAAAGACTTCCAGTAGCAATTCCTTCATATAGTTTGTGGACAAAGAACATAATACTCGAGACCTAATTTTGACAATTCAGTGAATTTCATTAGCTCTCAAACAAACTTTACAGGAACCTGGTCTCAAGTCTGCTTCTTGCGTTCATGTTTGTATGTAAACAGTCTCTGAAATGTGCTGAAAATGGATTTACTGCAGCAGAAGTTAGAACACACACAATGCCCAAATATGGCTTTAAACCTCAAGCTCCTCCCTGCTATGCTTTTAGACAGAGAAGGAAATGAGTACCGATAGTTGAAGGTGCCAGTGGTTATCCTGTTGGTTCTGGCACTTGAACACCGTTTTGATTGAAGAGATGTTCATACAGAATTAGCTATTTGGTGTAAGGTTACTTAAGTCTTACATCCAGTGAAATGAAGTTAGTATTTTCAGCCCATATTCTAAACTAGAAATATATTAATTCTTCAGGTGGCAAAGTCCTTTCCATTCTACATGTCTAATGATATGTCTTTTCCCTTTCAGATTCAGTTGCCCAGCTGCAGTCTCTCAAGTTCTGATCTGTTAATAAAACCATCTTGCACAAAACGATGTCCTGTTGATTGGTCTGTCTTTATCCTCCTTAGTGGTGGTTGCTAAGTTCACTTCGGAGTAGCCTGGTTCAAAGAGACTTTTGCATTAGCAGCATATAGATACATCTGGAGGAAGAAAATTTGGAGGGATTCAAGCAGGTAACATTGGTGGTGGTTGTTTTTTTTCAGTGCCAACAATGATTTTTGTTATGATTAAGAGTCCAGTAAATAACAAACTGAACTGTGCTGCTGAGTGGGCAGGAGGATATCTACTTAGTTACAGTGCACCTGAGAGCTGTGCGAGAAGATTTTCCTGTGTAAAGACAACAGTCAATAAGTGCTTCACATGTGTAGATCATTACTGGGTTCACTATGGGATTAAGACATTAAGGTGCTGGAGTGTGTCCGGAGAAGGGCAAGGAAGCTCGTGAAGGGTCTGGAGAACAGGTCAGGTGAGGAGCCTGGAGTTTGCGGAAAGGGAGGCTGAAGGGAGGCTTTCTCTGAAAGGAGGTTGGAGTGAAGTGGGGGTTGGTCTCTTCCAGTAACAAGTGGCAGAATGAGAGGAAGTGGCCTCAAGTTGTATCGGGGAGGTTTTATGCTTGAGATAGAAGAAACCACTGATGGCATTCTTGCCCACTGGAACAAGCTGCCCAGGGAGGTGGTTGAATCTAGAAGGGGCAGAAATGTGCTGAGGGACAAGACTGAAATAATACCATGATTCTGTAATTATTTTCCATCTCTGAGCATCTTAGGTATATTTTTATCAAAGGAAACATGAAATACTTCATAAAAAAGTAACTTGTTTTCCACACTCTTGCCAATGACCTTTGCAGTGTTGTATTTCAGGTACTGCAGGACAATGGAGACCTCAGTACTCAAGAGGATGTGCATAGTGCATAGGTCTGGCAGGGCACAGGGAAACCCAGGAACAGGTGAAAAGCATCAGTTGGGTTGCATTCAAAGGGACTTCTGTTGCTGTGAGCTCTTCACATGTGGTGTGACAGATCTCCAAGTCACCTCTAAGAGGAATGTTACTCAGAGCTAGCGGTAGGCTATTGGCCTCATCACTGAAAGATGGTAACAGCAAGGCTAATTTACTAAAGCTTGTCAAAAGCTAGTTTTGTTTTTAAATCTCTGGAAAAGATGATAGTAGCTTAGCTGGAAATGGTGGTTTGCTATTGTTTATTCATGTGTTAGGACATTGGCAGAGGAGCTGGTGTCAGATGGATTGGTGCTTCCAGATACTTCAACAGCTCAGTTCCAAAACTTCGAGTGATAGTTCTGCTGTTTTGGCTTGAGCTCCAGGGTCTAGTAGCACAGCTCCTTGTGTCCAAACACAAAAGTACCAACAGCATTCTCCTTTTGAGCTGGTAACTGCACTGAATCAGCAGTGCCTTACAGTTCTTCAGTGCAAACGATGAGACTGCTGAGGAATGCTTGGAAAGGGTTTTGTGAGAGGGTAAGGTACAATGTCATAGACTTTACAAAACTACCCAATAAATTAAGTGGTAAGCAGTTTGATGCATGAGGGAAAAAACCTACTTCCATCAACTTGCTGGATGAAGGGGGAAAAAATGAAAATTACAATAATCATTTTGCACTGAGTTCCAGTCTTGATCCTGAGTGCAGAACCTGAGTGCTTTCAGTTTAACACTTCACAAGTGCACAGTCAAACTGGTCTACCTGGGGATCTACCAGAGATTTGCTGACTCCAGTTGGTTTCAGTCAGTTCTGTTACTCCCCTGCAAAGTTTTCAGTTCTTTGCCTTTGATTCCTACACACCTACTGTGTTTTCACCAGGAGAAGCATTCCATGGATCTAAGGAAGCCACACGAACAGAGAGCCAACTGAGACAGGTGTAGAGCATGGAAGATTAACAGTTAATCAGTGCTGTAGGACTTGTCTGATGAGTGCCCTACAGGCATTTTGTGCAAAAGACCTTCACTAGGGCCTTAGGAGAAACTGAGTGTTTTCTGTGGTGCTCCAGCAGCTCATTTGTCTTGCCTGTCTCTGAAATGCACTTTCAGGTAACAGCTGCAAAATGTGAATGCTTAGTGCAACAGCCAACATGGGGGTGTTGCTCTGCTAAAGGCAGCAAACAGAATTGGTGCAGTTGGAAAAGACCTTTAAGATCATCAGGCCCAACTAACTACCAAGGCTGGTGCTAATCCTGCAGAGCTGGGCACCTTTATGCCAGCACAGCTTTCGGGATGCACAGAGCACAGCTGCGCTGCCCATAGTGGGCAGTTACAGGGCTGGCTTGGGATCCAATAGTTCAGTTCAGAATTTCAACTGGAAATGAGGAACTGTCCACTTAGTGCATGAACAGTACATTTGATGCATTTGTGAGGTAACTTGCGTTAAAAATGTAGCTGATGAAGGCAATCGCTTGTTCAATGACCAGTAATACAGCTCCCTGTCAATGCTCTCTGCTAAAGCTCAGGTTCTTGCTGTTGCTTTCTCACTGTCCATAGCTGCTGACACCCGAATACAATTGCTATGAACTCCTCTTTCAGAATGACCAGTATCTTTTGTTTTCTTCAGAACTGAAGCCAGAAGCCTTACATAATAGCTATTGGAGAAGCAACAGGAGATGGAAACACCCACAACTCACAAATGCTTCAGGCATGCTAAGGCTTAGATGCTTTAGAGCTAATAGGAGTCACTCTCTGTGCTGGTGTCCAGCTCGTACAGCCTGCCTCGCTATCCCGGAGCGTAGAAGCCTGCATCTGGCACAGGAGTGGGAGCCAGCCCACGAGCCAGTGTTTTGAAAGAAAGTTAGGAGACTTGATGGATAGTCAGCTGAACATAAGCTCCCACTTGGTCAAATGGAGTTCTTGGATGCATTAAAAAGGGAATATCGAATGGTAGGAGGGAGGCGATAGTGATTCTGTTCCAGTAGTGTTCACACTAGTGCCAAGTGCTGTGTCCAGCCCTTACGCCAGAAAGCAAGCATGTGCCTTGTCAGAACTTGGAGAACTTGGTTTACAAGCAGACGTGGTTATGAAACGAGTACCTGCCTGCAATTACCTCCATGGAGAAGAAATTGTTAGATCAAAGATTTCTCTATTATCAAACTAAGCTGAAATGTTTTGAAATGAAAGCTAGATAAATTTGGGCTTTAAGCAAACAATTACAATGGAGAGTAATTAGACACTGCAACACTGAATCAGTGGTGTGCCAGATGCTTTCAGTGGTCCTTTCGAAGTTGAGGTTTGGGGTTTTCTTCTTTAAAGCATGTGCAATACTTCTGAAGAGATTTGTAGAGGGGAGTCCCAGGGCCTCTCTTACTCAGCAGAAGTTACTGTGTGCTGGCTCCTCAGGTGCTTTTTGGGGATACAAGTGAGAGGCCTGGTTGAAGATGTCAGGTCACCCTGAGCAAACTTGAGAATGGCAGTGGGTAGGTGTTAGGCACTTCGCAAAGGAGCCTGGACTCTGGGGGTCATAAATTGAGCTAAGATCCCTACACCTTGGCATAAATGGTGCTCAGGAGAGGGAGATGTGAAGCCCTACCAGCCAGTTTCCTTTCAGGATAACTGTGGGTGAGAGTCTCTGCATGTTGCTCCTTACTAAAGCTGTGCCAAAGTCTAAGGCAGGGAGAAGGATGTTGTTAGAACATGGGAGAAAAATTAGGCAAAGGCCTAGTTAGAACTGAAGCTGAACACTGCTGTGAAAGATAAGAAAAGGATTTTTATAAATATCTTAATGCTAAAAAGAGGGCAAGAAGAACCTCCACTCCTTATTGGACCTGGAGGGGAACACTGTAACTAAAGATGAGGAAAGGCTGAGGTCCTGAATACCTTCTTTGCAGGAGGACTGCAGGACAAGTGGCCTCCTGAACTGGTTGACGGGGTCAGGGAGCAGTGTAGTACCCCTGAAATCCATGAGGAATTAGTTCAGGACTTGCTGAGCTGCTTGGATCCCCACAAGTCCATGGGACCAGATGGGATCCATCCTAGGGTGCTGAGAGACCTGGCAGATGAGCTGCCAAACCTCTCTCCATCATTTTCCACCAGTCCTGGCTCACTAGAGAGGTACCAGATGACTGGAAATTAGCCTGTCCACAAGAAGGGTTGGATGGAGGAACCTGGAATGTCCAGGCCTGTCAGCCTGACCTCAGTGCCAGGGAAAATGATGGGGCAGATCATCTTGGGAGCAATCGCTGTGCACCACATTCTCCTGCTAATTGTTTCACAGAGCACCTGCAGGACAGCCAAGGGATCAGGTCCAGCCAGCATGGATTTAGGAAGGGCAGGTCCTGCCTGACCAACCTGATCTTCTATGCCCAGGTGACTGCCTGGTGGATGTGGGGCAGGCTGTGGATGCAGTCTGCCTGGACTCCAGCAAGGCCTTTGACACCATCCCCCACAGCAAACTCCTGGACAAGCTGGCAGCACCTGGCTTGGACAGCAGCACTCTGAGCTGGGTTAGGAACTGGCTGGAGGCTGAGCCCAGAGAGTGGTGGTGAATGGTGCCACAGCCAGCTGGCAGCCAGGCACTAGTGGTGTGCCCCAGGGATCAGTGCTCGGCCCCATCCTTTATTGATGATCTGGATGAGGGGATTGAGTCCATCATCAGTAAATTTGCAGATGACAGCAAGCTGGGGGCAGGCTTTGATCTGTTAGAGGGTAGGAGAGCTCTGCAGAGGGACCTTGCTAAGCTGGACAGATGGGCAGAGTCCAACAGGATAGCATTCAACAAATCCAAGTGCCAGGTGCTGCACTTTGGCCACAACAACCCCATGCAGAGCTACAGGCTGGGGTCAGAGTGGCTGAGAGCAGCCAAAGAGAGGGACCTGGGGGTGCTGATTGACAGATGCCTAAACATGAACCAGCAGTGTGCCCAGGTGGCCAAGGCAGCCAATGGCATCCTGGCCTGCATCAGAAACAGTGTGGCCAGCAGGAGCAGGGAAGTCATTGTGCCCTATGCTCAGCACTGGTTAGGCCACCCCTTGAGTCCTGTGTCCAGTTCTGGGCCCCTCAGTTTAGGAAGGACACTGAGACACTTGAAGGTGTCCAGAGAAGGGCAACAAGGCTGGGGAGAGGCCTTGAGCACAGCCCTGTGAGGAGAGGCTGAGGGAGCTGGGGTTGCTTAGCCTGGAGAAGAGGAGGCTCAGGGGTGACCTCATTGCTCTCTACAACTACCTGAAGGGAGGTTGTAGCCAGGAAGGGGTTGGTCTTTTCTCCCAGGCACCCAGCACCAGAACAAGGGGACACAGTCTCAAGCTGCAGCAGGGGAAGTTTAGGCTGGAGGTGAGTAGAAAGTTCTTCCCAGAGAGAGTTGTTAGCCATTGGAATGTGCTGCCTGGGGAGGTGGTGGAGTCACCGTCCCTGGAGGTGTTCAGGAGGGGATTGGATGTGGCACTTGGTGCCATGGTCTAGTAGTCATGAGGTCTGTGGTGACAGGTTGGACTCGATGATCTTTGAGGTCTTTTCAAACCTTGGTGATTCTATGAAGATCCTGGTTCTGGCTTCAGCTAGGAAACTGCAGAGCAGACAATTACAAATCTCAAATAGTTGAGCTCAGAAGGGAAAGGTTTTTAGTCTCTCAAATCCTGGGTGAAATGTTTTGCTCAACTGGATTCACTAGGTGTAAGTTGTGGGGATTTCTTTGTCTTCAGGGATCCTTACAGTGATTGCCCCAGTTCTGTCTTGCCAAGTCCCCATTCCTGGCATAGTTGTGTTTTCTGAAGGCTTTTGTACCATGCCAGACTACTCCAGGCATCTAGGATCCCTGACCTGTCTTTGCCCTGACTAGACAGCAGTTTGGATGTAAGTAGGCTCTTACATGTGGGTGTTTGTAACTGAAAAATCAAGAACTGAGTTGCTGAATTGCAAGGGCTGTGACAACAAGGATGTTCAGAAACTCAAAAGCTTCCATCATTTCCCAGTCTGTGTAGGTGAGCACACCACCCATGATCCAGGAGAACAAGAAGTACTTGTGACCTTGCTCATACTGCGAAGAAGAGCAAGTTTTCAGAGTTCAGAGCCGTAAGCAATTTTCCCTGCATTAGTTTTCTGCAGATAAAAAACCTCCACAAAAGCACTTTTTATCTGCTAAGTATTTCTTCATATAAACTACTTGTTGCACTAAATATTGTTTTATTATGAAATAGGTGCTTGGTTGGAGGAATGCAATGAGAAAAGGGAGGGTATGGTTGTAAGGCTGTGGGGTGTATCTGGGGAAGGAGCCACATGTAAAGTAAGATTTAGGGTAGAAGGGGGAAAGGAAGCAGAGTGGAGGTTAGCAGCAGTGTTGCCCTTCCCTGGCAGTGCAGAGAGGTGCAAATCCAGTTCAACCAGTCAGCATGCCATGTGCTTTTCATGCTTTCAATCGAGGTGCTCTGGCAGTCAGGGACATTTTGCACAGCTTAACTGCAGTCTGCCTGGAACTGCCTGGTAGCAAGAGTGTGCTGCTCAGGCACTGCTGTGCTGTCAGGACCTCTACCCATGGGACACTGCCACTCCTGCACTGTATTAGGAGCTGTGCAGGGATTGTTGCTCTCTGCCATATCCCATGGCATCTTTTAGCTACAATATTGTGCTCTGTTTTTATTGCCCAGTAAACAGCTGGCTTTGAAGTCCCTGATCACTCAGAGTATCTCTTGTGTAGGACACCACAGCACTGACTGATAATTGCATCTTTAAATTTTGATACTAATACTGTATGTAACACAGCATTATAAAAAGACCTCCCAAAGAGAAATAAGATCTAGTGGGCCAAGGATAAGAAAATGGGATTCTAGGAAGGCTGTAAGCATCTCTAGTTTTAGTTTGAAAAAGTAAAAAGACCTTTTCTCCACACACATATACCCTCTTTGGAGTTTTTTCCCCAAGTCTTATTTAACACAACTGAACTCTAAGACAGCAAGTTGTAACTAGCATACATTATCACTTCTTTGCACCCACCCTAATTTTACAACTTTAACTACTTATTGTAAAACTGAAGCTTGGTTGGTTGTTTTTCTGTAATTTTTCTGCTATTCTCTACTACTACTGAAATATGGATTTGTGAAAAGGGAAAGAAGAAGGGAGTGAGGCTTTTTTGTTTATACCAGTGAGCATAGGAAGGCTCTGCAAAGGGAACCAGACAGGCTGGGTCAATGTTCTGACGCCAATGGGATGAGATTCAACAAGGCCAAATGCTGGGCCCTGCACTTGGGTCACAACAATCCCATGAACATCCCAGGCTTGGGGCACAGTGGCTGGAAACTGCCCAGCCAGGAAAGACCTGGGGGTGTTGAGAAACAGCAGCTGAAGATGAGTCAGCGAGTGCCCAGGTGGCCAAGAAGGCCAACAGCATCCTGTCCTGGATCAGGAACAGTGTGGCCAACAGGACCAGGGCAGTTTTGTCCTCCTGTACTCAGCACTGGTGAGGCCACACCTTGAGTCCTGGGTTCAGTTTTGGGGCCCTGACCATAAGAAGGACATTGAGGGGCTGGAGCAGGTCCTGAGAAGGACAACAAAGCTGGGGAAGGGTCTGGAGAACAGGGCTGGTGTGGGGCAGCTGAGGGATCTGGGGGGTGTTTAATCTGGAGAAGAGGAGGCTGAAAAGAGGTTGGAGTGAGGTGGGTATTGGTCTCTTCTCCCTAGTGCCAAGTGACAGGACAAAAGAAAACGTCCTCAGTTGTGCCAGGGGAAGTTTAGGTTGGAAATTAGAAGAAACTTCCTCACAGAAAGGGTTCTCAAAGACTGGAACAGGCTCCCTGGGGAGGTGGTTCAAAGAGGCAGAGATGGGGTGCTGAGGGACATGGTTTAGCACCAGCATTGGGAGAGTTTGGGGTCATGATCCTCAAGGTCTGCAGCAAAAAGGTCCTACACTTCTTGGAAAGGGAGGTTTGTGAGCAATAGCTGTGCCTGCATTCCATATGGTTTGAGTTATCCCACTGGCTGGGGTATCTTCTGGTCTATCATGGATATTCAATAAATTTAGGCTTGCTATGAACGCAGAGATTCTTTGCCGTGCCAAAATGTTCATTCCTTTGGGCAGGCACAGTAGCAGGACAGGTTTGGCCCCATGGTCCTGGTAGCACTAAGCTGGTAGGCACCCTTCAAACACCAGTACAGGTACCTATCTGCAAGGGGTCCAGAGCCAGGTCTGAGTCAGCAGTTTCCAGCTGGAGAGAGGGCTGGGCTAGACACATAAAGGGGCAATGTCTTTGGACTACTCCCTCTTAGGTCTGCTCTTTTTCATATAGTCAAATGATTAAGGCCTGCTTTTGAAAGTCACTCCCTAATTCCTTCTTGTTTAAACTGGCTTCTTTTCTTAAAACTTTAAGCCCTAGGTTCTATGAAATCTTCAGCTGTGGAAAAAAAAAAAACAATGAATGCAAGAACACTTTGATTCCTGTCTCTTCCCTCAACATAGAATCATAGAATTGTTTTGGCTGGAAAAGACCTTTAAGATCATCGAGTCCAACCATTCTCTAACTCTGCCAAGTCAGTTATTAAACCAGGTCCCTCAGCACCACATCTCTGACTCTTTGAAAACACCTCCAGGAATGGGGATTCAACCACCTCCCTGGGCACCCTGTCTCAGACCTTGCTGTGTGGTGGGTTTGAATATGCTTCTTGGTTTGAATGCTCTTGTGAAATGCCTAGATTGTTACTAGTGTTTGCTGACACGCTTGTCGCTTTCTTCTCTCACAAAACCTGCAGGCTTGAGCAGAAGGGGCTATTTCTGCCTCAACCATGCTTTTCACAATGTGAACCCCGATACCTGGATTCTACTACTTGGAGTTTTACTCTGAGTGTTCCTGAATCAAAAGATTTTGTGGTGGGAATAAACGTCTCTTAAGTTGCTCAAAAGCCAGGCTGGCCTGATGGAGTGTGCCTAGAGGAGGGCAACAAAAATGATCAGGGGGTTGGAACACCTCTACTACAAGGACAGGCTGAGGGAGCTGGGGGTGTACAGACTGGAGAAGAAAAGGCTCCAGGGAGATCTAAGAGCAGCCTGCCAGTACCTGAAGGAGCCACAAGAAGGATGAAGAGAGCGAGTTTCCACAGGTCTGTAGTGATAGGGTGAGGGGCTGTGATGGGTTGAGGCAGACCCCCTCCCCACCACGGGCAAGAAGTGAGACTCAGACAAATGGATTGCAAAACTAGTGGTGGAAAGCTTAAATGGCAAGCAGTGAATGTTTACAGAGAACCAGAAGCACAGTGACAAAAGAGATCCCAAAGCATACCTAGAAACATCCCACCCCCACCTGAGGGTACACCCAAAACCCCCAGGGCTCTTTCTTCACACACACCCCCAGCCCCCCCCGTTAGGCTAGTCTCAGCTGGCCAGATCTGAGATTGCTCTTTGCCCTGGGCCTAGCCCGGCCCAAAAGGCCAGGAGACAACTCCCCCTGTTACCGGGTGGTGGCGAGGGAAGAAAAGAGGAAGCGCCAGGCCCCCCGCTGGTGTCTTCTAGGGGAGCAGGGCATTGTGGGATGAAATACCTGGCTGCCTGTGTCCCCCCACTGGGCTGGAACCCTGGAATGGGTTTCCGGGGAGGTGGTTGAGGCTCCAGCCTCAACCTCAAGGCTCCAGGTGAGGCTTGACAGGGCTGTGGGCAACCTGATCTAGTTGAGAATGTCCCTGCTGACTGCAGGGGGAACTGGACTAGATGACCTTTGGAGATCCCTTCTAACCCAAGCCATTCTGTGATTCTTTTGAAGTGATTCCCCTCTCCCCCCGACCCCCCCATGATAAGCTTTCACTTCTGTAAAAACAGTGAAGGTGTTCAGATTTTCTTCCTGTTTTGAATGTGATGTATTTTAACAGTGTAGGTAAATATGTATGGGTAGCAGTTGCTCTGCATGGGAAGTGGAAAGAAACCTGTAGGAAAGGCTGTGTATCCTTGAAGAAAAGCAGGACCTTTCTGCAGCTGGGAATCAGGATGATGAAGTTCTCCCTTCACAGACTTATTTTTGCAAGGATTTCTGTTACTTCACCATCAGCAGTGTCTCCTCTTGAAGTTCTGGATTCAAACTTACGTATTCATAGTACAGAAGTACTATGAGTAGCTTCTGGGTCTTTCCAAAGTTAATGGTGCTGACAGCTCTATCATACAGAAAGGTGGCTCCTGCAGTGATGTGGTAACACCTGGTAACACACCCGTACAGAGCTGCACAGAGCTGAGGGCTACAAAGAGGCAGTTGCTCTGGTGTGTCAAAACTGCTTTATTTCAAGCAATTGTGCTTAGCCTGAGATCCAACAATACTACCATTAGTTATATGAAATGTCGTCAAAATTGCATCCAGAGGAGGCTTTGGTTAGGAAGATAAAACAGCCCCCAGTCCAAAAGCTGCCCTTCATCCAGCTGGAGTCTTCAGGAGGAGGTACAGTTCCTGTAATCAGTGTAGGGTGTTGGCTGCTGCAGCATACCTGTGAAACAGGATGTGTCAGAGACTCTCTAGGCATGTGGAGGAAAAGGTGGTGATCAGGAATAGTCATGTGGATTCACCAAAGGGAAATCCTGCTTGACCAATCTGATAGCTTTTTATGAAGGCATGACTGCATGGGTAGATGAGGAGGGAGTGGTAGATGGTGTCTAACTCAACTTCAGCAAGGCTTTTGACACTGTCTCCTGTAAAATCCTCATAGGCAGGTTTAGGAAATGTGGGCTAGTGAGGTGGATTGAGGACTGCTGAAGGACAGGAGCTCAGAAAGTTATGATCAGTGTGCAGAGTCTAGTCGGAGATCTGGTGAAGGCCAGGGTCAGGACTGGGTCCAGTTTTGTTCAACATCTTCATCAATGAAATGGATGAAGGAGCAGAGTGTATTTTCATCAAGTTTGTTGATGGTACAGAACTGGGAGGGGTGGCTGACCCCCCATCGGGCTGTGCTGCCATCCAGCATAACCTGGACAGCTGGAGAGCTGGGCAGAGGGCAACCTCAGGAAGTTCAACAAGGACACGTATAGGGTGCTGCATGTGGGCAGGAATAACCCCTGCACCAGCAGAGGTGAGGGGTGACCTGGAGGAGAGCAGCTCTGCAGAGAAGACCTGGGAGTGGATAACAAGCTTGCCATGGGCCAGCAATGTGCTCTTGTGCCCAAGATGGCAAAGGTGTCTGGGACGCATTACGAGTGTGGCAAGGCGGTCGAGGGAAGCTCTCCTCCTCCTCTGCTTTGCCCTGGTGAGGGCACATCTGGAGCATCGTGTCCAGTTCTGGGCTTCCCAGTTCAATAGAAATGGGGAGCTACTGGGGAGAGTCCAGTGAATGCTACAAAGATGCTGAGGAGACTTGAGTATCTCTTTTACAAGGAGAAGCTGAGAGCTTACAGCTAGTAGCAATCTGAGCATTAAAAATTATTGCAGGTACTCCATGTACCTTTTGGTGTCTTACACAAAGCCTGTAGGGGCATGGCAGCCGGCTGTACCACAGTCAATTTGTAACTTAATCTCTAGATGGAGCCAAACCAGACACAATGTATGAGTTCTGCAGAGGAAGAAAAGATCTCAAGACTTTCTGCTGAAGGTCTGCAGCAACAAAACCCATCTAATAGTGTAAGAGATCTTTCTATCTGTCAGATTATTTCTTAGGATCCAAAGCCTAAAGAGTGCAGTGCTCAGAGCCTACATGATTGCACCTCAGGGCATTTTACTACACATGAAAGGCTAATGAAATAGCAGAATCCCTATCTCACAGGAGTTCTGCACCTGAACATCCACTGCCTGCACAAAACCTGTATGACAGTCTGCTGGTGCATCCTTCAATACCTGCCTGCACGTCGGTGATTCTCTGAACGGTCAGCATCGCAGGTGCCAGTCACTCGTGTCCTGTTGGTGCTGTATTGGTGTGGGACGTCTGGCTTGCCAGCCATTGCCTTTCACAAGAGCATTTGCCACCCATGTTGTATGTACAGACCAAGAATCACAGTATCACAGTATCACAGTATAACCAAGGTTGGAAGAGACCCCAAGGATCATCAAGTCCAACCTGTCCCAACAGACCTCACAACTAGACCATGGCACCAAGTGCCACGTCCAATCTCCCCTTGAACACCTCCAGGGACGGCGACTCCACCACTCCCTGGGCAGCCCATTCCAATGACGAATGACTCGCTCAGTGAAGAACTTCCTCCTCACCTCGAGTCTAAACCTCCCCTGGCACAGCTTGAGACTGTGTCCCCTTGTTCTGGTGCTGGTTGCCTGGGAGAAGAGACGAACCCCCTCCTGTCTACAACCACCTTTCAGGTAGTTGTAGAGGGCAATGAGGTCACCTCTGATCCTTCTCCTAAACAATCCCAGCTCCCTCAGCCTCTCCTCATAGGGCTTATGCTCAAGGCCTCTCACCAGCCTTGTTGCCCTTTCTGGACACCTTCAAGTCTCTCAATGTCCTTCTTAAACTGAGGGGCCCAGAACTGGACACAGTACTCAAGGTGTGGCCTAACCAATGCAGAGTACAGGGGCAGAATGACCTCCCTGCTCCTGCTGGCACACTATTCCCAATACAGGCCAGGATGCCATTGGCCTTCTTGGCCACCTGGGCACACTGTTGGCTCATGTTTAGGTGGCTGTCAATCAGCACCCCCAGGTCCCTCTTGTTTTGGCAGCTCTCCAGCCACTCTGACCCCAGCCTGTAGCTCTGCATGGGGTTGCCGTGGCCAAAGTGCAGCACCTGGCACTTGGACTTATTAAATGCCATCCCACTGGACTCTGCCATCTGTCCAGTCGGTCGGAGGTCCCTCTGCAGAGCCTTTCTACCCTCTAACTGACTAACATCTGTTCCCAACTTGGTGTCATCTGCAAACTTGCTGATGACTGACTCAACCCCTCATCCATATCATCAATGAAGATGTTAAAGAGGATGGGGCCCAGCACCGATCCCTGGGGGACGCCGCTGGTGACTGGCCGCCAGCCGGACGCGGCACCATTCACCACCACTCTCTGGGCTCGGCCCTCCAGCCAGTTCCTAACCCAGCACAGAGTGTTGCGGTCCAAACCACGAGCTGACAGTTTAGCCAACAGTTACTGTGGGGGACGGTGTCAAAGGCCTTGCTGAAGTCCAGATAGACTACATCCACAGGCTCCCCATGTCCACCAGACGGGTCACCTGATCATAGAAGGAGATCAGGTTGGAGAGGCAGGACCTGCCCTTCCTAAATCCATGTTGGCTGGACCTGAGCCCTTGGCCATCCTTCAGGTGCGCAGTTATTGCCACCAGGATAATCTGTTCCATCACTTTCCCTGGCACTGAGGTCAGGCTGACTGGCCTGTAGTTTCCAGGTTCCTCCATCCGTCCCTTCTTGTGGATGGGGATCACATTGGCCAGTTTCCAGTCATCTGGGACCTCACCAGTCAGCCAGGACTGGAGGAAAATGATGGAGAGCGGCTTGGCAGCTCCTCTGCAGCTCTCTCAGCACCCTAGGATGGATCCCATCCGGTCCCATGGACTTGTGGGTGTCCAAGTGGCTCAGCAGGTCCCGAACTAATTCCTCATGGATTTCTGGGGCATTACACTGCTCCCCGACCCTATTACCCAGCTCAGGAGGCCACTCATCCTGGACTCCTGCCTTGCTGTTAAACATGGAGGCAAAGAAGGCGTTCAGGACCTCAGCCTTCCTCATCTTCGGTCACCGTGTTCCCTCCAGGTCCAGTAAGGAGTGGAGGTTCTTCTTGCCCTTCTTTTTAGCGTTGATATATTTGTAAAATTGCTTTTTATTTTCTTTCACAGAGGGGCCAGTTTCAGTTCTAACTGGGCCTTTGCCTCTCTAATTTTATTCCTACATAATCTAACCACTTCCTTGAACCTACCTCGAGAAGCCTTCCCCCCCTTCCAAAGGTGATACAGCCTCTTTTTTTCCCTTAATTCCCCCAGGAGCTGCTTGCTCATCCAGGCGGTTGCCTTCCCCGCCGGCTCATCTTTCGACACATGGGGACCGCCAGTTCCTGTGCCCTCAAGAGCTCCTTTTTGAAGTAGGTCCAACCCTCCTGGACCCCTCGGTTCATGAGGGTTGGTACCCAGGGAACTTTACAAATAAGTTTCTTAAAGAGGCTGAAGTTTGCCCTCCGGAAGTCCAGGGTGAAGGTTCTGTTGGTACTCCTCCCTATCTCCCTGCATATTGAAAACTTCACTATCTCGTGGTCACTGCACCCTAGGCAGCCTCCCACGGTCACATCTCCACCAGCCCTTCCCTATTGGAGAGCAGCAGGTCAAGCAGAGCCTGTCCCCTGGTAGGCTCGCTTAACAGCTGCGTTAGGAAGCAGTCCTCTATTCGCTCCAGGAATCTTCTGGACTGCCTTCTCTCTGATGAATTAAGTTCCCAGCAGATCTGGCAGATTGAAGTCACCCACGAGGACAAGATCTGATGATCTTGAGACAGCCTCCAGTTTTATAGAATAATTCATCCATCTCCTCATCCTGGTTGGGTGGTATAACAGACTCCAACCAGGATGTCAGATTTGTTGGGTTGCCCTCTGATTTTAACCCACAGGCTCTCAATTCCTCATCTTCCACCTCAAGTTCTGAGGCAGAAAGTGTCTCCCTAATATACAAAGCCACCCTCCTCCTCTTCTCCCTCTCCTATCCCTCCTAAAGAGCCTGTAAACCCCCAGTGTAGCACTCCAATCGTGCGTGTTGTCCCACATGTTTCTGAGATGGCAACTATATCATAGTTGCCCTGGTGGATTAGGACCTCCAGCTCCTCTTGCTTATTGCCTAGGCTGCGTGCATTGGTGTACATGCACTGCAGCTGGGCTCCCGACCTCTCAGTTGACCCTACCTTGTGCCCTACTCTACCTCTGCAGAGGGACCGATGTCTTCACCCACCCCCTTCAGACCTAGTTTAAAGCCCTCCTAATGAGCCCTGCCAACTCTAGTGCTAGGACTCTCTTGCCCTTCTAGATAAATGCACCCATCAGGACCCAGCAGGTCGGGTGCTGTAAGAGTAGGCCCATGATCAAAGAAACAAAGTTCCTCCGCTGGCACCATTCCCTGAGCCACTTATTGATGGTGTGGGTTCTCCGTTCCTCTCAGTGTACTCCCCTGCCACTGAGGGAACTGAGCAGAACACCACTTGCGCGCCTGCCCCATCAACAATGTCCAAGGACCCTGAACTCCTTCTTAATTGCCCTGGTGCCCTTCCTGTCGATCTCATCACTCCCAGCCTGTATTACCAGTAGAGGGTAATAGTCAGAGGGACTGATGAGCTTGGGGATTCCCCTTGCAATATCCCTTATCCGCGCCCCAGGTAGGAGCAGACCTCCCTGTGGGATGGGTCGGGACGACATATGGGTCCCTCAGTACCCCCCAGGAGAGAGTCCCCAACAACTATAAACCTTCTCCTCTCTTTGTGGAGCCGGTGATTATAGCTGGTGGTGGCCGCTTGGTCTTAGGCTGGGCCTTAGGCTGCTCCCAGAGCTGGTCGTTACAGCCGGCGGGGGACCGCTTGGCCCTGGTCTCCCCTCTGGATGGCTGCTCCTCAGCCCTCTCATCCCCACCGCCCTCAGCCTGCAGGGCTCGTAATATTACGCAAGGGCAGCGGAGGAGGAGGAGGAGAGGGCCGGGGTGGATTTCTCTTGCCACCCTTGGCAGGGACCTGTGTCCATCCCTCTCCGTTTTCAGGGGCCCGGCCCTCAGCAGGGGAGATCTGCAGAGCCTTCTCCACAAGTCTAACTCCTGTTCGCTTTCCCTTATTGACCTCAGCCTAGACACCTCCTCCTTCAGCTTGGCCACTTCATCCTTCAGGTCAGCCACCAGGCTGAGGAGAAAGTTCACCTGCTCACACCTGACACAGGCGCTCTCCCTCTCCCTCTCCTCTCCCTTCCCTTCCTCCCCTCCTCCCTCCTCCCTCTCCCTCTATTCCAACTGCCAGGCTGAAGCACTCTCCGCAGCTGGCAGCTGGACTCCAGCATGCTGGAGAAACAACTCTGTCTGGGTAGATGCTATTTTTCTACCTTGGTCCGAGTAATGACCATGGTGCAGCGTATGAGTGAAAACAAAAAACAAAACAACAAAAACAAAACAAACAAAAAATCCCAACACTTGTTGCTCAACTGCCTTGATATCTAAGGGTAGATCAATGCTTGAATCCCTTCTCTTTTTGAGAAGAGGAATTGCAGAGTGCAAACGTGCCACTGAGTAAAAATAACTCTCAATTAGATTATATGTTGTATTAGTTATTTTCACCATGCCTGAACTGTTCCCTTGATCAGCAAGGTTGAGAGTAACGTCACCTGGAGCTCCATTCTCTTCATCTTTGTCCCTAGAGGGCCAAAAGTCTGCACCAGCAGCAGTAGAGTACCATTAGCGCCCATGGGGAATCATCATATTCCCAAAGACCAGATCACTCAGCACTTTATCCACAGTGTCTCAAATCCAGGCCCTGGGCAAGCAGCAACCTTCTTGAGACTGCAGACCCATGGAGTAGATGGGCACTTCTGTCTCATACAGAAGGTGATCCCTAAGGACTGTTACCCTTTTCATCCCTGGTTTCCCATCTGCCAGTCAGGCCTGGCTGACCCAGATGCCTCCTCTGCTCAAGACTGCTCCTGCTCTTATCAGAGCTGGTTGTTGCTGCTCTCTATCTGAACTCCAGCATCTGGAAAAGAGCTCTGACTTTGCTGGAAGTCACAAGTGTCTGTCTCAGGTGTTTTTTTCTTGCTGGATTCACCAGGGCCTTTGCCTGCTAGTGCCAGGTACCCAGCTGCTGTAATGTGTAGTACAGAGACTCCTGAATCCAGGCATCCTTTAGCTCTCACAGTCCTGTGGGGTCTTTGATGGCTCCCTGCCCCACAGGATAAAGCAATAATATACATTGAAAATGCCTCTTTGCAAAGCAGAGGATAATTTATTTTGGGACACACAAGCACAAGAAGCACTTCAAGCATCTTCAGACACACTTTGCTGGAGAACTTGCTCTTTGTAATTTTTTTTCTCCGAGTATATTTACACAGGAGAAATATAATTAGAGGGTAGAATAAAGAAGGCTTTAAGCAAGCAAAACAATCCAGCAGAGCATCAGAGCTTGCTGCATTTCTTGTACCAAGCAATAAACAACTGATTCTTTACTGATGTTGCACCACAGGGAGGATTGCAAGAGCAACAACAGAGATCTTGGGCTGATGTCAGTGTTTTCCATGACAATAGTTGGCTTGAGGTAGTCTTTCTAGCAGTCAGGTCTTATTGCAAGATCCCATCTATTACTGGTGAGAAAGCAAAAAGAACACCCACAGACACTCTTTTCTGGAAGTGGGCACAATGATGGTCGGTTTTCTTCCAGCAAATTACTACCACAGCTAGATTTCAGTCTGCTGTAGAGATTCTCACAGGCAGATTCTCTCTCAGTGGCATCTGATTCACTCCTTTTGTTTGTTCAGTGTTTTGTACTACAAACTGCATTACTTTATACAGAAAATAGTCAGTGCTTATAAAAATATTCCTTAAAAACAATGCAAATTTGACATTTTTGTACTGAGAGATACGATGACCTGGAGGTATCTAGAGTAACCAGGGCTCCATTACTTCAAGTGATGAAGAGAAAAGCTTTGAAAATGTGATGTCTGAGACAGAAGTTATAAATAGTGTGACACAGATGCCTCTGAGTAGCTCTGCATGGAGATGGTTCAAGTTGAGCTGAGTTTTTGTGATAGCTCAGGTTTAACATTGCTACTTGGAAGTAGCTGTTGTACAGAAGCCCTGCTGGCTCTTTCTCCTGCTGCCCAATGCTCCAAGCTTTATTAGTTCAAGCAGAACCCCAGCCTAGGGAGGTCACAAGTAAGCCAGCCTTCTGGGAGCCTAAAGACCAAGGCAGAAGGGCACTGAGGGCTTTCTCAGGGTGACTGTCACCTGGAAGTCCATCAGGATGGATGCTGAGATTGACCTGTTGGAGCCCAATGCAATCAAAGCAGGCTCATGCAGAACCTTCTGCAGTGTTAAAGCTTTCCTCTGCAGTGTCCTTCTTTATTTGTTCATGAAACCAGCTCAAGGGACAGCAAGGCTAAATCTGTGACCACAGCAGTGCTGAAGGCCAAACGACTGTAGTAGCTCATGTAAGTGCTGTTCCAGTAGGCACAGCCAGAGACAGGTTGGCTGACACCAGCTGTGCACCTGGGACATGGTTAAAAGCTGCACCTTCAACACCTGAGCTGTTCACTGATGGGTATTGCATATTTGTGTGGTTACTGACACTTCAACTGAAGTTCATGCATGTAAAAGCTACACAAACCCAAGGAACTCGAGACCTGCACATCCTCGGAGAAATCAGCAGGTGTCATCTGTGAAAGCAAGACACATTGAGGTCAAATCATCTCCTAATTTTCTTGAGTAATCTGTCTTGTAGATTAACTACACTATAGAGAAGTAATAGACTCACAGAATCATAAATGGTTGGGGTTGGGGAGGACCTTGAAGGTCATCAAGGCTGTTCTAACTGTCTCTGGAGCTTCTCTTCACCAGGCTGAACAGCCCCAAATCTCTCAGCCTGTTCATAACAGAGGTGCTCCAGCCCTCTCTGGAACTGCTTTAACAAATTCTATGTCTTACTTTCCCAATTGAGATTCTAAGAATTCCCAGCATGGCTGCAAGGTCTTTTCTATTGCATTCTGCACAGCACAGTGATCAGTGATTCTACTGAAAAGAGAGTCAAAATGTCTATTGTCTGGTCCTTGGACAGCACAATCTTGCATGTTTCCCCCAAAGTTTTTTTAATGTTTTTTACTGACCTCACAAATAACTACTAAATCATTCAGGACAACAACTGCTTAGCAAAACATCCACTGAGTTTGTTACAGAGATTTGTCTGAACTGAATGCAAAATGTTGAGCACCTGAAGCTCCTGCAGACTTCTTCAGAAACAACAGCAAGCAGCTTTTTTTGTTTTTCCTGCAAAGTCCAACACCCACAGGGGAAACTCGGCACATATATCTGCCCACGTTTGGCACTTCCTCAGCCAGCTAAATTTAGGGTGAAGTATTGTCAGCTCCTCAAAGGTCTGAATGGCTTTCAAAGCAACTGTCAGATCTCTCATGTTTCAGAGTTGTTTGCATACCCTGACCTTCTCCTGCAGATCCTTCAGCATCATTGCTTAATTGTAGGAGCTAAAGAAGTTATTCACTACACAGCTCATCTCTTAACATGGTCTCAGATCAAAGATACAACCCAATTATTTGGCAAGAAAATGGTTATTTAACATCAGTGTGCAACACTGAAGGACTCAATTTCCAAGCAGCTATCCACAGATTGTGAACACGTATCAAAGGCATTGGCTTGTTGCTTTTCTCCAACTAGTCTCATCTGAAATACCATCTTGAGCCACAAACAGCTACAACCTAATGGGTGTGTATCAGTTGGAAAGTAGATGTCAAATTAAAACTCATTTCCTCCTGATTTTCAAGCTGAATGGTGCTGTAGGTATTAAGGAAAGCTCACAAGAGGTTAGGTTTGGTTTGGTTTTTAACCTTGTCTCAATGTTTACATCTCATGGCTAGGAGAGCTAGACTGTTGCCTTATCATGTGGTGTTCCCCAGGACTCAGTACTGGGGGCAGTTCCCTTTAATATCTTTATCAATGATCTGGATGAGGGGCACCCTCTGGCAGTTTGCAAATGACACTAAGCTGGGAGGGGCAGTTGATCTGCTGGAGGGTAGGAAGGCTCTGCAAAGGGATCTGGCCGGGCTGGATCCTTGGACTGAAGTCAATGGGATGAGGTTCAACAAGGACAAGTGCCACATCCTGCACTTGGGTTATAACAACCCCATGAACGTTCCTGGCTTGGGGCAGAGTGGCTGGAAACTGCCTGGCTGAAAAGGACTGAGGGTGCTGTGTGGATAACCAGCTGAATATGAGCCAGTGTGTGCCCAGGTGGCAAAGAAGGCCAATGGCATCCTGGCCCGAATCAGGAACAGTGTGGCCAGCAGGAGCAGGGTAGTGATTGTCCTCCTGTACTCAGCACTGGGGAGGCCACACCTCAAATACTGGGTTCAGTTTTGGGGGCCTCACTACAAGAAAGACATTGAGCTGCTGGAGCAGGTCTAGAGAAGGGCAAGGAAGATGGTGAAGGGTCTGGAGAACAGGGCTGGTGAGGAGCAGCTGAGGGAACTGGGGTTGTTTAGCCTGCAGAAGAGGCTGAGGGGAGACCTCATTGCTTGCTACAGCTCCCTGAAAGGAGGTTAGAGCCAGGTGAATTTGGTCTCTTCTCTCTAGTATCAGGTGATAGAAACAGAGGAAATGGCCTGAAATTGTGCCAGGGGAGGGTTAGGTTGGATATTAGGAAAATTTCTTTGACTGCAAAAGTGGTCAGGGATTGGCACAGGCTGCCAGGGAGGTGGTGGGTCACCATCCCTGGAGGTGTTCAAGAAAGGTGTGGCCATAGCAATTGGGACATGGGTTAATGGCCATGGTGGTGTTGGGTTGATGGTTGGACTCAATGATCTTGAAGGTCTTTTCCCACCAAAATTATTCTATGATTCTATTAAAAATGGATGACAAGAGGGGACCACACACAGAGCATGCCCCTACTAACTGGAAAGTGTGGATAAAGAAAGTATCATTAACAGTTAGAAGGAGATGGTGGATGCCACTCAAAAACTACATGCCAGGAATTGCTATTTTAGTGTTAAGAGTTTGGCAAGTGAGACATCCAATGACCTGGAAGCACACCAGGAAATACCAGATTCACAGTATCACAGTATCACCAAGGTTGGAAGAGACCTCGAAGATCATCGAGTCTAACCTGTCACCACAGACCTCATGACTAGACCATGGCACCAAGTGCCACATCCAATCCCCTCTTGAACACCTCCAGGGACGGTGACTCCACCACCTCCCTGGGCAGCACATTCCAATGGCTAACAACTCTCTCTGGGAAGAACTTTTCCTCACCTCCAGCCTAAACTTCCCCTGCTGCAGCTTGAGACTGTGTCCCCTTGTTCTGGTGCTGGTTGCTAGAGAGAAGAGGCCAACCCCTTCCTGGCTACAACCTCCCTTCAGGGAGTTGTAGAGAGCAATGAGGTCACCCCTGAGCCTCCTCTTCTCCAGGCTAAACAACCCCAGCTCCCTCAGCCTCTCCTCACAGGGCTGTGCTCAAGGCCTCTCCCAGCCTTGTTGCCCTTCTCTGGACACCTTCAAGTGTCTCAGTGTCCTTCCTAAACTGAGGGGCCCAGAACTGGACACAGGACTCAAGGTGTGGCCTAACCAGTGCTGAGCATAGGGCACAATGACCTCCCTGCTCCTGCTGGCCACACTATTCCAAATGCAGGCCAGGATGCCATTGGCCCTCTTGGCCACCTGGGCACACTGCTGGTTCATGTTCAGGCATCTGTCAATCAGCACCCCCAGGTCCCTCTCTGTTTGGCAGCTCTCAGCCACTCCGACCCCGACCCCAGCCTGTAGCTCTGCATGGGGTTGCTGTGGCCAAAGTGCAGCACCTGGCACTTGGACTTGTTGAATGCTATCCTGTTGGACTCTGCCCATCTGTCAAGTCAGTCGAGGTCCCTCTGCAGGGCCCTTCCACCCTCTAACTGACCAACATCTGCTCCCAGCTTAGTGCCATCTGCAAATTTGCTGATGACTGTCTCAATCCCCTCATCCAGATCATCAATGAAGACATTAAAGAGGATGGGGCCAGCACTGATCCCTGGGGGACGCCACTGGTGGCCTCCAGCTGGATGTGGCACCATTCACCACCATTCCTAGCTATGCACAATATCAAGCAGCACTTCACCAGCTTTCACTGGTGAATCTAGAGGAACATTGAACTCTCAGACAGCTTTTAGACAACTGGTGGCTTTGAGAGAGCTAGGGCACTACATGTCATACTATCATAGTATCAGTCAGGGTTGGAAGGGACCACAAGGATCATCTAGTTCCAACCCCCCTGCCATGGGCAGGCAAAAACCACACTAGATCAGGCTGGCCAGAGCCTCATCCAGCCTGGGCTTAAACACCTCCAGGGATGGGGCCTCAACCACCTCCCTGGACAACCCATTCCAGGCCTTCACCACTCTCATGGTGAAGAACTTTCTCCACATGTCCACCCTGAATCTCCCTACCTCCAGCTTCATTCCATTCCCCCTAGTCCTATCACTACCTGAGATCCTGAGAAGTCCCTCCCCAGCCTTCTTGTAGCCCCCTTCAGATACTGGAAGGCCACAATGAGGTCACCTCTGAGCCTTCTCTTCTCCAGACTGAACAGCCCAAACTCCTTCAGTCTGTCCTCACAGGAGAGGTGCTCCAGCCCTCTGCTCATCCTTGTGGCCCTTCTCTGGACACCTTCCAGCACCTCCATATCCCTCGTGTAATAGGGGCTCCAGACCTGGAGGCACTGTCCTGTGACAGTGTGCTGTAATAATGGGGACTTCAAAATTTCAACTTTGTCTCAGCACCATTTTTGTGGGGGTAGGAACTCCATGTCAAAAAGATTGCTTGCTTGGTTTGTAGAGAGTAGGGATATGGTCAGGATCAATTCTTAATAGTCAGGTTAAGAATATTCATAGAAGCACAGAGGGTTGCTCACTGTAACTGATGAACAGCCACATGCATTGGCAGCAAAGTTTCAAGCTGCACAGAGTTCAAGGCTTACCCCCTCGGCTCATTGATTCTGGGGGGAGGAGGGTGTGGATATTCTGTCCTTTGGTGATGATTAAAGACTTGACTTCCCATGTGAGATTCTATGAATCCCCCCAGCATGGCTGCAAGCTTTTGTTATTACATTCTGCAACTAGCTGTGATCTGTGATTCTATTAGAGAGAGAGTCAAATGTCTGCTGTCTGGTTCTTGTCCGCACAATCTTCATTTTTTCCCTGAAGATTTATTCTTTCCATTTTCACTGATGCTGTCAGCTCCAGAGAAGCTTCAGAAACCCAGCCTGCCTTGCACAGATCACACTGTGCTGGTTTCTGCAGATATCTGGGAAATGAGAAACCAAAAGAATCCAACCTGGCAATCCTTCTCTCAGCAGAGTTTTCCTGGAAGCCTCAAGGTGCAGCCCATCTGCAGACTGACACAGAGGAGAGGAGGGAGCATTCTCTTGCCGCCTCTGCCATCGGCGCGGTAGCCATAGCTGTGCAAGAGGTGGGGAAGCTCAAAGCCTCAAGTGCAGTGCAGAAGCACACGTGGTGGATTTCATAGGGGAGAAACGATGCCTCCCAGTGGAAATTCAAAATTAAAGAAGGAAAGTGCTGGAGGAGGAGCAGGGGGGGCACGGGGGCCAGGTCTGACACATCTCACTGATATTAAGAAATGGACCTCATTTAAAAACCACCAAACAACAACAACATCCAGAACACAAACAAACAAAAACAAGCACAATTTTAGCTAAAAATTTACTAGCAGTAGAGAAAAAAAATATGTGAGGAAACTGCAGTGATCCTCACAGCTGATTTTCATTGATCGGGGGTTGGAGCACCTCTGCTACGAGGACAGGCTGAGGTGTTCAGCCTGGAGAAGAGAAGGCTTGGGGAGACCTAATGGTGACCTTCCAGTGCCTAAGCGGTCTACAAGAGGAACGGGGCTCCGCGGGTCGGGAGAGCTCGGGGGTTAGCAGGCGCGGCCGGCGGGATCTGCTCTCGCGAGCCCGCCCGGGCACGGGGGCGGGGCGCCAGCCGAGGGAGGTCTCCGTCCCGCCCGGGCGGTGCGCGCGCCGCCAGTGTGGCTCGAGAGCCGGCCTGCTGATCGCAGCCAAAGCGACATTTCTTGTACCAGTCGAACAGTCAACCATGGTTGTCACTCGGACAAAGGGTAGGAAAACAGCATCTACCCAGACAGACTTGCTATATCAGCATGCAGGAGTCCAGGCTGCCAGCTGCAGTGCGTGCTTGAGCCTGGCACTTGGAATAGAGGGGCAAGGAGAGAACTCCTGTGTCAGGTGTGACCAGGTGAACTTTCTCCTTAGTCTGGTGGCCGAGCTGAAAGATGAAGTGGCTGAGCTGAAGGAGGAGGTTTCCAGGCTTAGGTCAATAAGGGAGAGCGAGAAGGAATTAGATATGTGGGAGAAGGCTCTGCAGATCTCCCCTGCTGAGGGAAGGGTCCCTGGAAATGGGGAGGGATGGATACAGGTCCCTGCCAGGGTTGGCAAGGGAAATCCCTCCCGGCCCTCTCCTCCTCCTCCGCTGCCCTTGCATAATAAGTACGAGGCCCTGCAGGCCGAGGGCAGTGGGGATGAGAGGGCTGAGGAGCAGCCATCTGGGTGGAGTGTAAGGCTAAGGCCAAGCGGTCCCCACCAGCTATAACGACCAGCTCACACAAAGAGAGGAGAAGAGTTATAGTTGTTGGGGACTCTCTCCTGGCGGGTACTGAGGGACCCATATGTTGTCCCGACCCATCCCACAGGGAGGTCTGCTCCTACCTGGGGCGTGGGTCAGGGACATTGAGAGGAGACTCCCCAAGTTAATCCACCTCTGACTATTACCTCTGCTGGTAATACAAGCTGGGAGTGATGAAATTGACAAGAAGGGCACCAGGGCAATTAAAAGGATTCAAGGCCCTTGGACAATTGATTGAAGGGGCAGGAGCTCAAGTGGTGTTCTGCTCAGTTCCCTCAGTGGCAGGGGAGTACACTGAGAGGAACAGGGAGAACCCACACCATCAGCAATTGGCTCAGGGGATGGTGCCAGCAGTGAAATTTTGGTTTCTTTGATCACGGGGCAACTTTACTGCACCCGGCCTGCTGGGACCTGATGGGGTGACATTATCTAGAAAAGGTAAGAGAGTCCTAGCACTGGAGTTGGCAGGGCTCATTAAGAGGGCTTTAAACTAGGTCTGAAGGGGTGGGTGAGGAAAACAGTCCCTCTGTAGATGAAAGAGTGGGGCACAGATTAGCGTCAATAGAGAAGTTGGGAGCCCAGCTGAAGTGCTGTACACCAATGCAGGCAGCATGGGCAATAAGCAGGAGGAGCTGGAAGTCTGCTCCACCAGGGTGACTATGATACAGTCACCATCTCAGAGACGTGGTGGGATGACACGCACAATTGGAGTGCTGCACTGGGGGTACAGGCTCTTCAGGAGAGAGGCAAGGGAGAAGGGGGCTCTGTATATTAGGGAGTCACTCCCTGCCACAGAACTTGATGTGGAAAATGAAGGGATTGAGAGCCTGTGGGTTAAAATCAGGGGGCAGCCTAACAAATCTGACATCCTGGTTGGAGTCTGTTATAGACCACCCAACAGGATGAGGAGGCAGATGAATATGAATTATTATATAAAACTGGAGGCTGTCTCAAGGTCATCAGATCTTGTCCTTGTGGGTGACTTTAACCTGCCAGATATCTGCTGGGAACTGAACTCAGCAGAGAGGAGGCAGTCCAGAAGATTCCTGGAGTGCATGGAGGACAACTTCCTGATGCAGCTGTTGGGTGAGCCTACCAGTGGTCAAGCTCTGCTTGACCTGCTGCTCTCCAATAGGGAAGGGCTGGTGGGAGATGTGACCGTGGGAGGCTGCCTGGGGTGCGGCGACCATGAGATGGTGAAGTGTTCAGTATGCAGGGAGCTAGGGAGGAGCACCAACAGAACCTTCACCTTGGACTGCCGGAGGGCGAACTTCAGCTGTTTAAAGAAACTTATTTGCAAAGTTCCCTGGGTAGCAGCCCTCAAGAACCAAGGGGTCCAGGCTGGTTGGAGCTACTTCAAACAGGAGCTCTTGAAGGCACAGGAACTGGTGGTTCCCATCTGCTGAAAGATGAGCCGAGGGGAAGGCTCTGGCCTGGATGAGCAGCAGCTCCTGGAGGAACTAAGGGAAAACAAGAGGCTGTATCACCTTTGGAAGGAGGGAAGGCTTCTCGAGTGTGTGTTTAAGGAAGTTGTTAGATTATGTAGGAAAAAGGTTAGAGAGGCAAAGGCCCAGTTGGACCTGAAGCTGAACACCTCTGTGAAGGACAATAAAAAGCATTTTTACAAATATGTTAATGCCAAAAAGAAGGGCAAGAAGAACCTGCACTGCCTATTGGACCTGGAGGGGACACGGTGACTGAAGACGAGGGAAAGGCTGAGGTCCTGAACACTTCTTTGCCTCAATCTTTAACAGCAAGGCAGGAGGAGTTCAGGACGAGTGGCCTCCTGAGCTGGGTGATGGGGTCAGGGAGCAGTGTAATGCCCTGGATATCCATGAGGAATTAGTTCGGGACCTGCTGAGCCACTTGGACACTCACAAGTCCATGGGGCCGGATGGATCCACCCTAGGGTGCTGAGAGAGCTGCAGAGGAGCTGCCAAGCCGCTCTCCAGCATTTTCCTCCAGTCCTGGCTCACCAGTGAGGTCCCAGATGACTGGAAACTGGCCAGTGTGGTCCCCATCCACAAGAAGGGTCGGATGGAGGAACCTGGAAACTCCAGGCCTGCAGCCTGACCTCAGTGCCAGGGAAAATGATGGAGCAGATTATCCTGGTGGCAATAACTGCACCTGCAGGATGGCCAAGGGCTCAGGTCCAGCCAGCATGGATTCAGGAAGGGCAGGTCCTGCCTCTCCAAACTGATCTCCTTCTATGATCAGGTGACCCAGCTGGTGGATGTGGGGAGGCCTGTGGATGTGGTCTGCCTGGACTTCAGCAAGGCCTTTGACACCGTCCCCCACAGCAAACTGTGGCTAAGCTGTCAGCTCGTGGCTTGGACAGCAGCACTCTGAGCTGGGTTAGGAACTGGCTGGAGGGCTGGGCCCAGAGAGTGTGGTGAATGGTGCCACTCCAGCTGGAGGCCAGTCACTAGTGGTGTCCCCAGGGATCAGTGCTGGGCCCCATCCTCTTTAATGTCTTCATTGACGATCTGGATGAGGGGATTGAGACAGTCATCAGCAAATTTGCAGATGACACCAAGTTGGGAGCAGATGTTGGTCAGTTAGAGGGCAGAAGGGCTCTGCAGAGGGACCTCGACCGACTGGACAGATGGGCAGAGTCCAACAGGATGGCATTCAACAAGTCCAAGTGCCAGGTGCTGCACTTTGGCCACAACAACCCCATGCAGAGCTACAGGCTGGGGTCGGAGTGGCTGGACAGCAGCCAAACAGAGAGGGACCTGGGGGTGCTGATTGACAGTCACCTGAACATGAGCCAGCAGTGTGCCCAGGGGGCCAAGAAGGCCAACGGCATCCTGGCCTGCATTAGGAATAGTGTGGCCAGCAGGAGCAGGGAGGTCATTGTGCCCTGTACTCTGCACTGGTTAGGCCTTGAGTCCTGTGTCCAGTTCTGGGCCCCTCAGTTTAGGAAGGACATCGAGACACTTGAAGGTGTCCAGAGAAGGGCAACAAGGCTGGGGAGAGGCCTTGAGCACAGCCCTGTGAGGAGAGGCTGAGGGAGCTGGGGTTGCTTAGCCTGGAGAAGAGGAGGCTCAGGGGAGACCTCATTGCTCTCTACAACTACCTGAAGGGAGGTTGTAGCCAGGAGGGGTTGGGCCTCTCTCTAGCACCAGCACCAGAACAAGGGGACACAGTCTCAAGCTGCAGCAGGGGAAGTTTAGGCTGGAGGTGAGTTCTTCACCAAGGGAGTTGTTAGCCATTGGAATGTGCTGCCCAGGGAGGTGGTGGAGTCACCGTCCCTGGAGGTGTTCAAGAGGGGATTGGACGTGGCACTTGGTGCCATGGTCTAGTCATGGGGTCTGTGGTGACAGGTTGGACTCGATGATCTTTGAGGTCTCTTCCACCTTGGTGATACTGTGATACTGCGATACTGTGACAATTTACAAAGGCCTGCAGTGATAGGGTGAGGCAATGGCTTCAAACTAGAGAAAAGGACATTTTGATTGGATGTTATAGATAGGTTCTGTACCAAGGGTAGTGGAACACTGGACAGGTTGCCCAGGGAGGCAGTTTGAGGCCCCATCCCTAGAGATATTCAAGGTGAGGCTCAACAGGTCTCTGGGAAACTTATGAATCCAGATGTTTGAGTCCTAGAATGTGCAGGAGACTCCTGCACCTTTTGCCATTCATTTCATGCCAAGGACACTGCCCTCTGAGCAGGGTGGCTGTGTGATCACTTCCTACATTATGTTCATCAAAAAAATGAGTCAAGTTAATACAAAGTGGTGGGTTTCTGCTAAGCTGGCTTATTCTGATCAGCTGATCTGATCAGTGATCAGATGAGCAGTTAGGTGACCTTCAGCAGAGGAGACAGTGACACTGCAGTTGGAAGTAGGTGAGTAGCCATCCCTCAAAGAGCCTGATGACTTTGTAAGGAGAAATTATTAATGCAGAAAAATACACTCAGAAATAGACAGCCCTGGGTTCTCAACACCAAATACTCAGAAGGAACCAAAGAATCATAGAATGTCTCATCTTGAAAGGCCCCATAAGGGTTATCATGCCCAAGACCCTGTTGCTCAGAAGACTGACTACCTGAAGTTAAACCACCTGGCTGAGAGTGTCATCCAGACACTGCTTGCACTCTGACAAGTTTGGTGCTGTGACCACTGCTCTGGGGAGCCTGTTCCAGTGACCAACAACCCCTCAGTGAAGAATCTTGTCCTAATGTTCAGTCTGAACTCCCCTGACTCAGCTTCGTTCCATTTGTATTGGGTGGAAGGGACCCTCAAAAATCATCTACCCATCACCCTGCAGTCAGCAGGGACACCTCCAACTAGATCAGGCTGCCCAGAGCCACATCCAGTCTGATCTTGAATGTCTTCAGGGATGGGGCCTCAACCACATCTCTGGGCAGCCTTTTCCAGTATTTCACCACTCTCATCATGAAGAACTATCTCTAACATCCAACCTAACTCTGCCCTGCCCCAGTTTCAAACCATTGCCCGTCTTCCAATCACCACAGGCCCTTCTGAACAGTCCCTCCTCAGCCTCCCTGTAGGACCCCTTCAGGTATTGAATGCAGCTCTAGGGTCTTCCCAGAGCTTTTCTTCTCCAGGTGAACAGCCTCAATTCCTTGTGCCTGTTTCATAGGAGGTGCTCCAGCCCTCTGACCACTTGTTGCACTCCCTGGACCCAGCAAGTCCATGTCCTTCTTTGTTGGGGGCCCCAGAGCTGGACACAGTACTCACAGAATCACAGAATGTTAAGGGGCTGAAGGGACCTCAAAAGATCATAGTTTCATAGTTTCATAGTTTCATAGTTTCAGTTAGGGTTGGAAGGGACCACAAGGATCATCTAGTTCCAACCCCCCTGCCCGGCAGGGACACTCTACCCAGATCAGCTGGACAGAGCTCGTCCAGCCTGGTCTTAAACACCGCAAGGGACGGGGCCTCAACCACCTCCCTGGACAACCCATTCCAGGCCTTCACCACTCTCACGGTGAAGAACTTCCTCCTCACATCTAGCCTGAATCTCCCCACCTCCAGCTTCATCCCATTCCCCCTAGTCCTATCACTCCCTGATAGTCTGAAAAGTCCATCCCCAGCCTTCTTGTAGGCCCCTTCAGATACTGGAAGGCCACAATGAGTCACCTCGGAGCCTTCTCTTCTCCAGGCTGAACAGCCCCACTCCTTCAGTCTGTCCTCATAGGAGAGGTGCTCCAGCCTCTGATCATCCTCGTGGCCCTTCTCTGGACACGCCCAGCACCTCCAGATCCCTCTTGTAATAGGGGCTCCAGAACTGGACGCAGTAGTCCAACATCCCTGCCAGAGCAGGATCAGCTATACCAGATCACAGGAATCACCTTTCCAACCTGCTGGCCATGCTTCTTTTGACAGCCCAGGTTGCCATTGGCCTTCTGGGCTGCAAGCGCCCATTGCTGGCTCCTGTCCAGCTTCTCATTCACCAGCCCCCAAGTCCTTTCCTGCAGAACTTCTCTCAATCTCATCATTCCCCAGCCTGTACTGACTCTGCATTTTGCCTTATTGAACCACAGAGAGTAGATCAGCACAGAATCACAGCGTGTCAGAGGTTGGAAAGGACCTCCAGAGATCATCCAGTCCAACCCCCCGCCAAAAGCACGTCCCCCTCCTCTGCCTGCCCTGAGGGAGCTGCAGGCTGCGCTGAGGTGAGCTGTTCTAAAAGTAAAGCACACTCCATAGAATCACAAGTCTGTCATTTCCCTTGTTTAGTGCTGTTTGTCTTTACCGAGGCCTTCTCCAGCTCTCTCCAAGGAGAGACTGGTCACACACATGAACGATCTTCCTGAAGCAGCCTTTTTGACCAGATATCTATGACCAGTAATGGGACCTGGTGCTGCTTTTCATCCTTTAGATGCCCCAAAAGACAATTATGCATTTCAAATATGAAATAATGACAGTAAAAATAATAACTTTGTATAAATACAGACATTTATTGGGGTTTGGGGTTTGGTGGTGGTGGGTTTATTTTTTTTTTCAAAGGGACATACTATGTTGTCCACTGTGGGCAGCTATGCTGGGTGAGAGCTTCTCAAAATCCAGATCTTCTCAGATTACTTTCAAGTGTTTTGTTGTGTTTTTTTTTTTGTTTCTGTTTGTTTGGGTTTGGGGGGGGCTTTGTTCCAAAACAAAGTATGCCAGTAAAATCTAAAGGGAAGGAAAAAGTGAGTGAAATATGAGAAGAATCAACTGTTCTTCCTCAAATTCAGCCCAGAAAATCCTTATTTGCTTTCTTCCTCACCTCTCAAAGTAATAGTGGTTGTGTGTATCTACTGCAAACATGGTATGTGAGTGTATCAAGGCAACTGTTCCACAATGCTCCAAAGTAAGCATCTTAGTCAGTAACAGGCATCAGAACAGGTTCTCTAAAACCCCCCCAGGAGGCATCTCGCTCATTCTTTTTCTGATGGCTGGTGCCATAAATTTCCACAAGAGCTCAAATGGTTTGTGGATCACCATTACACACAACTAACTGGTGGGGGGTTTGATTTTCTATTTTTAAGCATAAAAATTGATTTGATAACGTGTCTGGGCTGCTCGAGCATAGGAGAGATTTGGTATGTTTTGTGATAATGTGCGTGGGCCGATCCAGCACAGGAGGTATTTGACATTTCTAAATGAAAATTAGATTGAACTTACCAATAAGCTTTTCATCCTACAACTCACTGTTTCTCCTACTCCTGCATCTCTCTACTCTCTGGATAAATCATTTTAAGAAAGCATGACTGAGCAGGTGACTGCTGTGAATACACAGCAAGTAGAAATTATCTGCATTGGTTCAGAACTGGTTCAGTTATAGCCTTCCACGAAAGCCTTCTGCAGTGATGAAGTGTTCTCTCCCATCAGTACACACTGGCATTAAAAACACTGCAGAAAGGTTCAGGATGGTGGGACACTGGTGCAATAACAAAGAATAAAACACAAGGTTGCAAAGAACAGTCTTTGTGGCTTCAGCACAGAACAGTAAAAAACTTCCAAAAGTCACTAAAATAAAACATAAACCCATTTTTCCTCCAAAATCAGCTTCTTATATGGTCACATGTCCCAAAATCTTCTGGACATCAGTAAGAATTTGTCTGGAGTTGGCTGTGCTCTATGTTGTTTGCACTGTAACACCAACATACTGTTCCAGCAAGAGCAGAGGGTGCTTAAAGACAGTTTTGTTCCATTAGACATCGAGGAAAGAAGATTGCAGCACAGCAAATGGTGGCAGAGCAGCCATTAGGGGAGTTTACATCACTCTCAGACATGAAACAAATAGATCACTGGCATGTTAATGGAAAGCTGTTTAAATTAATAAAAAGGAAAAGCTATTAAAAAACTCATAATGTCAGGAAATTCTTTAAGCTCTTAGTGATGGGAAACAGAATCATATGGTGGAATGCAAACATGTTTCTGACAGCTACAAAGAGATCTGGTCTCCATTACCAAGGCTGTCATGACATCTTGTATTTACAAGGTGGACTTTTGAAGAAGTCAGGTGTCTTTGTCAACAACCTGCAACAGCAGGTACCCCCTGGATCAGGACTATCCCTCTGCAGTCTCTGTGCTGCTTTAGACAGAAGTGAGTCTTGCATTTTTCATCATGTTGCCTGCATTGAAGAATGTTTTGCCTCTGACCTACCGCAACACATGGCCCTTGCAGCCAGCAATGAGTCAGACCAATTAGGGCCAACCTCCTCTCTTCTGAAAGTTCAAGTCTGCCTGCACTGATTGCAACACCAAGGGTCCACAAAACAAAGGCAAGCAAGAAAAGTGCAGATTTCTGAGGTATACCAGAATCAGGGAGAGCTCTCAACTCTTTGAGACACATGCATGCCATCACAGTCTTTGAAAAGTCCTGTCATTATGTACTGGAGACTTAGAGAGGGGACAAGAGTGGTGACAGCAGCACAGGCAGCATCTTCCTGAAGATTTTAACATGCATCATGCTCCCTACTTGTTTAATTCTGAACACTTTCTCAACAAAACAAATGTCCTTTGTGATTTACATTGATGTAGCAACGTCCTTGAAAATGAGGACCTGCATACATACAGAGCTGAGCAAAACAAAGGTTCTGCCTCCCCACCAATTCAGCTTTATTATTATTTTAAAAGAAATAAAGAACAAGAAGAAAACACTTGATGTGACAGTCTGCAAAAGTGTAGCCGTGGATGAACTGATCCAAGAGAATCACAGAATGCTTTGGGTTGGGAGGGACCTTAAAGGTCATCCACTCCCAACCCCTGCTGACACGGGCGGGACACCTCCCACTAGAGCAGGATACTCAAGGCCCTGTCCATCCTGGCCTTGAACACTTCCAGGGAGGGGGCATCTACGAGCTCCCTGGGTGACATTAACACTGACAGCAAACTCCAGTACATCTCATGTCAGGAATTTCCAAAACCTGTTTTTTTTTTGTTTGGTTTGCGCTTTCTTCCTAGCCTTCAAGCTGAACCCAGCTGTCCTTTCTACATCTAGCATCAAATGTAGTTATTACTAGAGATAACCTAATGGGATGATCCTCATGAATTCCCACTTGGGTTTTGGGCATGTCCTCCAGAACACCCAAGAGATTTGTAGCTGCCTCGACTTAAGGTGGACACTCGTTAAGAACATTACTGCCGCACAACTTAGCTTTTGCTTGAGGAGCTGTTAGAATCATAGAATCAATAAGGTTGGAAAAGACCTCAAAGATCATCAAGTCCAACCTGTCACCAAGACCTCATGACTACTAGACCATGGCACCAAATGCCACATCCAGTCCCCTCTTGAACACCTCCAGGGACAGTGACTCCACCACCTCCCAGGGATAAAATGTGAATAAATCACTACTGGGTGTGAAAAGGAAAACAGAGAGAATGCCAAACATCTTCATCGGAGAGATATCTACCATAAAAATGGTTGTACCAAAACAATCCCTTCTCATCTCTTCTCTTCTTTCTTGCTTCTTGCTCTGGAGAGATACTAACTTGCTTCTGCTTGACCTTGGCTGCATTGTTTGGCTAAGTCTAATGTCCCTCTGCTCCTTCTCTTCTCCTTTTGTACAGGGTGGGGGTTAAAGAGGAGGCAGAGAAGGAGAAGCTAGTAGCTTCCCCTAGTTCTTGGCCAGGGGGGTCCTTGTGCTGTTATTAATTGTAAATATCTTAAATATTGCACATTTGTACATATTCAATGCATTCCATTGTAGATTGCAGTTTCTTGTAAGTACAGCTTTCATTTGCTTCCAACTGAGCTGTCTGGCAAATTAATGTTGGGTGGTGTGTAGTTTTCAACCCGCCACAAGTAAGCATTCAAAACGTCAGATTCACCTTCTTTCAGGTCTTCACTGCATGGCAGGTTGGCCACTCCTTAACACATCAACAGAGATGCAGTACTTGGAGTGGGCTATTGCTATTAATAGCACATTGATCAAGCAATTCAACCACTTAGCAACTACTCTGGAACTCCTTAAAGAGGAAAAAACACTACAGAAGCTTGAGTGTGGGAACAAGTGGAAGCTAGATGACTGCCTGGGGTGCTGCTATAACATTCAACTGTAAGTGCTATTTGAGTTGGCTGGCACATAGTAGCCACGGAGTCTTGCTGGAGGAGCACAAATTAAACAGGATGAGTGTCTTTCCTCCATGTGGAAGGTAACATTAGCATAATGCAACTATGATAAGGTCCCACATGTTGTACTGCTCTTTTCATTTTAACTGGAGAGCCAGTTACCATAAAACATGGCCATGGCAGAACAGATAATGCCGGAGTTTCTGGGGGTACTGGGTGAGATGGGAAATGAGGTCAAAAGGGGTTGCAGCACATCACAATGACCGATCTCTCTTTCTGTGTGGGAGAAGGATTTCTTCCTAGCATCCAGCCTGGACCTCCTTTGGCACAGTCTGAGGATGTGTCCTCTTGTTCTGGTGCTTGTTCAAATATTGGGAAGCTTGAGGTGCAGAGAAAGTACATCCCAGAAGGAGGATTGGCCATTGGGACGTGCTGCCCAGGGAGGTGGTGTTCAAGAGGGGATTGGACATGGCACTTGAAGCCATGTTTAGTTAGTCCTGAGGTGTTGGGCGCTAGGTTGGACTTGGTGATCAGAGGTCTTTTCCAACCATATTGATTCTATGACTCTGTTCTATTCTAAAGCAAGAGCTGTAAGGCAGAGTTTGTATGTAAGGGGAAGGGAGACAAGCATTACATCCATGGTAAGTTCTAAGCTTCTCTCTCTCCCCGTCCTTATTGGACATATTTGTGAACCACAATTAGACTTCAAGTTAAAACAGACACAATGAGGAAATACCCCAGAAGTGGTACCATTCCTTACCCCATTGTTACAGAAACACCACGAGTCTGTTTTATTCATTTGGGGCAATGGTGCACCTTCTGAAACCTAAAGCAGTGAACTTTCTAAATGTTGCTTGGAATTTCTGTACCAGTGACACTTGGAGAAACATCCAGATGGAGCTGGGCAAGCAGATCTTGTGTGACCTACTGGAAGTGAACCTGCTCAGGCAGGGGGGTTGGGCTAGATGATTTTGATCAACCTCTAATGTTCTGTGACTCTGTGTAATCTCGTGAGACGTTGAGAATGGGGGTTCTGGGGTACTGCACAGCTGCGGGGTTGAAATGACAGCCTGCAAGTACAGTCCCTATGTGCTGCCTCACTGTGGCAGGCAGATCATGCTTTGCTTGGAAGTGATTAGGAGGGCATGCTTTCCCAGTAACTGATCCTTACAAGTTCCTTCTGAACAAGAATACACTTAGCATAAGAATTTAGACTCTGGAGTTGCTGAACTTTATGAGGTTGGCTTTGCTTAGAGCATTTCGGAGGTCTGGCTTTGTAAACATATGTGAACAAACTTGCCAAAAATAGAAGTGAGATGCCACTCCATTGTGTAAAAATAATTCTCTATTGTTAAGTGTTTCAAGAATCTTTCTGCCATAGCAACAAAAGAAAGGACTTGTTTATTAGGTTTTATATGTCACAGGGGGGAAATGAAACCAAACAAATATTATGCTGCACGTCAAACCATGCACATCAAATAAGGGGGGAAAGAAAATCTAATAAAGCTGTATTCTCACTCATGAAACAAAGAAGCAAATCGTTGGAGATACTGCCAGATATTCGCATCCAGCCATCCCAGGCTATTCCTGGGACGCCGATGCATTCAAACAGAACAGCTATCCAGAATGCTAGTATGGCAGAGAAATGCTGACTGCATGATAGAAATAGGTGTTGTATGAAAGTCTAAAATAAAGGTGGGTTTAGTCACATCTACAGTTTAAAAGTTGAGGGGTTTTCTGCAAGTAAGAAGTACTTTCAGCCTCATGCCACTCTCTTCCCCAGCTGCAGTCTCACTGTACAAACAGCACTAGATAAGCAGTGCCAGTTACATTGTACACTCAAATGCAGAGGGACCCACAGGATTTTTCAGTCAGGCGTTTCAAGAGGTTTGCAAAAAGCACCAGGCACGAAGACGACAAGAAAAGAATCTATTTGCAAAGATACTTAAAAATCACCTAGGAAGCACATTTAAAAGCAAGCAAATAGTAGGTTTAGAGGATTTTAGTGTCAGCTTGCATAATGCCTTCAGCTTGCAAGTTTCTTAGATTTAGTTCTCCCACTGTAATTGCTGAGATTGATTTTCACTAATTGCTAGCTTCTCTAGTGGCTTCCAATAATCTTCCCACCAAAATCACTGTAATCTTCTCCCTACTGTTTCTTCATCTAGCAGCTAATCTAAGTTAGAAAGACCCTGTTCTGGATTTAGGGGGAACCTTATATAGTCATCAGGAGAAAGAATGAGTTTCATGGCAAGGTTTACAAGAGGAGGGAGGAATCTTATCCCATTTGCCCACAGTTCACAAGTTTACTTTTGATGAATCTGGAGATAATACCTATCATTTTTTCTTCAGGTGACTAGCTAAGAACTAGTAGCCTGCTGCTGAAATAAAGAATGTTTTCTAAAGCTGTATATTATTAGCATTCAGCCGGAGGAGAAAGAAAAGCCTTCAGAGTGAGACACTAAAAGATCTCATGGAAAGAAAACACAGGTCTGTGTTACTGAGAGAAGGAAGTAGGAGACTAATGAGTAAGGACTTCATGTAGTGAAGGCTCAGAGCTCCCCATGAAGTCAGCAGGAGCCTTAGCTGCCTAATGTATTTTGGAGTCAAGTTCAGTAGTTTGTAAGAAACAGCAGGAACAGCATGTGGGAGGCTGCCTACTTTTAGCCTGTATCTGAGACTAGCAGTTGCTCTGTCACCTGATTATCCCTTCCCAGCAGAGAAGGCAAGTCAGGAAAAGGAGAAGACAACTACAGGTTGAAATGAAAATGGATCAAGAAATAACAAAGCAAACGCAAACGAAGTGTAGAATCTTATACTCAGCCCAGTAAGGGTACAGCAGTCACACCATTGGTGTGACTCAGGAGCAGAAGGAAGATGAAAAGGAAAAGCCTCCAAGCAGGAGTCTCCACTTTCCTGGGCAAACTTCCTCCTTTGCACCACGTGAAGCTCATGTTCTGGGACACACCTGTAGCCAGCTCCACTCAGCTGTTCAAGCTGGCTAAGAGCTGCTGATGGCCTACAGGCCATGGTGGCCGGGCCCAGCAAAAGTGGGACAGGGTTCCTCCTTTATATCACTTACATCACTGTAGTGGGTTGGGAGACCAGTTCTCCCACCACAGGCAAAAGAAAAGACTCAGACAAACGGACTGCAAAAAATGGTGGAAAGTTTAAATGGAAAAAACAATGAAAAAGTTTTACAGAGAACCACAAGCACCGTGACAAAGAGAGAGAGAGATCCCAGAGCATACCCAAGAAACGTCCGTCCCCACCTGGGGGTACACCCAACACCCCCAGGGCTCTTTCTTCCTCCCCACCCAGCCTTGTGCTTGGGCGGGCCCGGGGGAGGCAGCTCACAGCATTTCACCTAGGCAGCGGCGGGGGGAGGAAAGAGAGCGAGAGGACCCCGTGTGGATGTTTTGTAGGGGAGCAGGGCATTACGGGTGAAAGCCCTGGCTGCCTGTGACCACCCCCTGGGCTGGGCCCTTTGGGGACCTCCAGGGTGGCTGTGCAGTGGCGTCCGGGCCGGCACCCAGCCTAAACCACCGCAATCACACATCTGTGTTTTCCCCCAGCTCAGCACATATTTACATGCACGCAGGTATTAGCCCCCCATCCATGAACCATCTCTTGAAAAACTTCATTGAATTAAAGTCCAGACCTGTGGGTTCCATCTGTCAAGTAAGATGAGCACAGCAGGATGATGTGCCATGGATCTGGAACTTGCAGTGTTTAAACACACTGGAGGTGTTCAGGAGTTGCACAGCTGTGGTGCTGAGGGACATGGCTCAGCACCAGCCTTGGTAGAATTAGAGAATGGTTGGACTGGGTGATCTTAAAGGGCTTTTCCAACCAATTCTACAACTCTGTTCTAGGATTCTATGACTGCTGCAGTTCACATTCCTGATCAGTGGAAAAAAGTGCTGTGGGCACTGGTTAGTGAGGTTCATTCTTCATTAATCTGGGTGATCTTGCTGTGGTAAATAGCTAGAGAACCAGTAACAAGCAGCATCATGTAAATATATGTTGCAAAACTTCAGGAGCTCCACCCTTCTCTAGTGCAGATCTGAATCAGTCATGGCAAATCATAAGGCATGTCTCCATCTCCCTCCTGGGGCAACTCCCATCATTAGTGCAAGTGGGGAGCAGAGCCTATCCTTCTTCAGGACAACACTTCATGCATCTTCCTGAGCAGCTCTGTGGTTTGTCTCGTGGGCTTTCAGCAGTGGAGACGTTGGCCCAATAGGAGCGAGAGAGAAGAAGAGAGATTATTTGCATATTGCCCAGCTGAGTGCCCACGTCACCCAGCACTGCATGTGATGCTGATGTGTGGCATATGACGGCAGTGCACTCAGGCCCCTTTACACCACACTGCCTGGTAACAAAGGTCATCCAGTCAGCAAAAAGTCTCACCTCCTGCACAGCTCGTTCCCTCAGGTT
>CM037638.1:3790198-3830809 GCA_015227895.2 Colaptes auratus
CAGCCTGGCTGCAAACACCTCCAGGCAGGAGGCTGCACCACCTCCCTGGGCAACCTGTGCCAGGCTCTCACCACCCTCTGGGGAACAACTTCTTCCTAACACCAATCTCAATCTCTCCCCCCCTTCTGGCTCGCTCCATCCCTCCTAGTGCTATCTCTTACTGATTCACCCTGTCTGTGGCCCACACTGAGAGCCTGGCTTAGGCAGGCCTACAAACCCTCTTTGCTGTGCCTTCCTTGAAGAAGCTCCCTGTGCATCATGGAAACAAAACATGGAGCCCAGCAAACACTCAACTGCCAGGACCTGGGACAACAAATGTAAGGCTCTAAAAATCAGGCTTGGAAAAAGGCATGGCAGATGACACCATGAGAAAGGGGCATGAATATATGACACACAATCCTTCCTGGGAAAGGGAAAAGTTTCATAAGAGCAATTTTGACATCAACAGAGTTATCCAAGGACAGGGGATAAAAATATCCCCTGGAGCCCTTCAGAGGTGGCCCAACGCCAGAAACCTGGGCCTCCTTCTCAGGCAGGTCCTGGCAGCAGCAGCCACCAGCAGAAGGACTCAGGACAGAGGGCAGCTGGAATCCCCTGGCTCCTGAAGCTGCTGGCACTGCTGCCTCCAAACCCTTCTTCAGCCACAGGAGGGTGCAGGTGCATCCTGAAACTCACCAACCTCTTGCCAGCTGGGAAGTCAGTGGTGGTTGAGAGGAGCTGCACAGCAGCCAGGCATGGCCACTCACTGGGTCTTCATCAGGGGCTCAGAGAATGCTTCTGCTCCCTGGGGGTATTTGGGCATGTCTGTCTTGGTGCTGCTTTCCTGTGCTGTCTGCCCTCCGATGCCTTCCCATCCATCATCAAGACCAAGGGCAAGGTCCTGCAGCTGGGTCAGGGCAATCCCAAGCACTGATACAGGCTGGGCAGGGACTGGCTTGAGAGCAGCCCTGAAGAAAGGCCTTGGGGTGCTGGGGGAGGAGAAGCTCACAGGAGCCAGCAGTGAGCACTTGCAGCCCAGAGAGCCAAGCAGAGCCTGGGCTGCAGCCAGAGAAGTGTGGCCAGCAGGGCCAGGGAGGGGATTCTGCCCCTCTGCTCCACTCTGCTGAGACCACAGCTGCAGCTCTGTGTCCAGATCGGGAGCCCCTAGGACAGGAAGGATCTGGAGGTGCTGGAAGGTGTCCAGAGAAGGGCCACGAGGATGAGCAGAGGGCTGGAGCTGCTCTGCTATGGAGGCAGACCCTCTCTGCTCTGCTCTGACCTGGTGAGACCTCACTGAATATTGCATCCAGCTCTGGTCTCCCCAGTTCAAGAGGGCCAGGGATCTGCTGGAGAGAGTCCAAGGGAGGGCTACAAGGATGCTGAGGGACTGCAGCACTGCCTGGTGAGGAGAGGCTGAGAGCCCTGGGGCTGTTTAGTCTGGAGAGGAGAAGACTGAGAGGGGATTTAATCAATGTCTATCAATATCTGAGGCCTGGGGGTCAGGAGGGAGGGGACAGGCTCTGCTCAGTTGTACCCTGGGATAGGACAAGGGGCAGTGGATGTAAGCTGCAGCACAGGAGGTTCCACCTCAACATGAAGAAGAACTTCTTCCCTCTGAGGGTCCCAGAGCCCTGGAACAGGCTGCCCAGAGAGGTTGTGGAGTCTCCTTCTCTGGAGACTTTCCAGCCCTGTCTGGATGTGCTCCTGTGTGACCTGTGCTGGATTCTATGGCCCTGCTCTGCCAGGGGAGTTGGAATGGATGATCTTTGAAGGTCCCTTCCAACCCCACCAGCTGGTCTCAAACTCCTTGTGAGGTGCATCTTGGACCAGCTGCTCCACTGAGGGATTGTGAGAGCCTCCATGCTCTTCAAGTCAAAGCCAGTTCCCCTTTAGCAGTCAGCTTCCTCATCCCACCTCCATGACCACTGTGCTCCTCCACGTGGTGCTTCCCTGTCTCACAGGGCACTGCAGAGCCTTTTCTGGGTGAAGACAGACTTCTCCCTGCCTCCCCCAGGCCTGGAGAGAGCCTCTCTGTCCTTGAGCACCAGTGGCTCCAGCCAGCTGGGCAGCACTGTGATGCCAGCCATGCAGCTGGCACACAAGCCCTTCTCACCCACTGCTGTGCCATCAAGGGCTGCCTTGGCTTCATCAGAGGTCATCTTCATCAAAGAGCAAAGGGGTAAGGGACAAGGGGCAGTGGAGATAAACTGCAGCACAGGAGGTTCCACCTCAGCATGAGAAGGAACTGCCTCACTGTGAGGGTCACAGAGCCCTGGAGCAGGCTGCCCAGAGAGTTGTGGAGTCTCCTTCTCTGGAGCCTTTCCAGCCCTGTCTGGATGTGTTTCTGTGTGACCTGTGCTGGGTTCTATGCTTCTGGTCTGGCACAGGGGGGATGGACTGAAAGATCTCCAGAGGTCCTTTCTAACCCCTAACATTCCAGCAGTGTGCCCAGGTGGCCAAGAAGGCCAATGGCATCCTGGCCTGCATCAGGAGCAGTGTGGCCAGCAGGAGCAGGGAGGTCATTCTGTCCTGTGCTCAGCACTGCTTAGGGCACACCTTGAGTCCTGTGTCCAGTTCTGGGCTCCTCAGTTTAGGAAAGATGTTGAGATGCTGGAAGGTGTCCAGAGAAGGGCAACAGGCTGGGGAGGGTCTGGAGCACAGCCTGTGAGGAGAGGCTGAGGGAGCTGGGGTTGCTTAGCCTGGAGAAGAGGAGGCTCAGGGGAGACCTTCTTGCTCTCTCCAACTCCCTGAAGGGAGGTTGTAGCCAGGTGGAGGTTGGTCTCTTCTCCCAGGCACCCAGCACCAGAACAAGAGGACACAGTCTCAAGCTGTGCCAGGGGAGGTTTAGGCTGGATGTTAGGAACAAATTCTTCCTAGAGAGAGAGATTGGCCATTGGAATGTGCTGCCCAGGGAGGTGGTGGAGTCACCATCCCTGGAGGTGTTTAGGAAGAGCCTGGCTGAGGCACTTGGTGCCATGGTTCAGCTGATCAGATGGTGTTGGGTGCTAGGTTGGACTGGATGATCTCTGAGGTCTTTTCCAACCTGGTTAATTCTGTGACTCTGTAGATCCCCTTGAAGAGGCTCAGCAGCAGCTGGGGGTGTGGGCACAGCCTGGTGGGCAGAGCTGATGACTGCAAAGCATCCCCAACGTGGATGAGGACACTTTCCCAAGAGCTGCCCCTCTGTGGCATCTGCTCTGTAAACCAGACAGCAATCTTGTTCCTGCTCTGCAAGCTTATCTTTACAAAGGGTTGAAAAATAGGCACAATGGCAGTTTAATTAATGCATGCCACTAATCCCAGAGCTAATCAACCCCTGATGAGCCTCTAATCTTGTAAAAAAAATGGGTGGCTGGGGGGAGAAGAATTAGAGAGCACTGAAACATCTTTTGCTGTCTGTGAACGTTGTAATGAGATGTTGCAGGCTTGGAGGAGGAGCCAGGCAAAGGAACAGTGCCACAGGACATGTTCTCAGCAGATTTCACCACTGGACTGCTCCTGTGAGGTTGTTCTTGGCAGAAAGGTGGTAACTGGAGTCTAAGGCAATCAACACTGGCTGCCAGAGCTCTCCTTCTGCTACCAGTACATAAAGTTGTGGATGTAAAGAGGAGCTTCATCTTCTCTACCATTTCAATAGACTCAGAGAGTGGTTTGAGTTTAGAATCATAGAATCAATAAGGTTGGAAAAGACCTCAAAGATCATCAAGTCCAGCCTGTCACCCAAGGCCTCATGACTACTAAACCACGAATCCAAGTGCCTCATCCAGTGCCGCTCGAAGAGCTCCAGGGGTGCTGACTCCACCACCTCCCTGGGAGCACTTTCCAGTAGTAAATTACTCTTTCTGGGAAGAACTTTCTCCTCACCTCCAGCCTAAACTTCCCTTGGCACAGCCTGAGACTGTGTCCACTTGTTCTGGTGCTGCTTGCCTGGGAGAAGAGACCAACCCCCACCTGGCTGCAACCTCCCTTCAGGGAGTTGGAGAGAGCAAGAAGGTCTCCCCTGAGCCTCCTCTTCTCCAGGCTAAGCAACCCCAGCTCCCTCAGCCTCTCCTCACAGGGCTGTGCTCCAGACCCCTCCCCAGCTTCGTTGCTGGAATGAAAGGGATCATAAAGATCATCCAGTTCCAACCCCACTGCCATGGGCAGGGACACCTCCCACCAGCCCAGGTTGCTCAAGGCCTCATCCAGCCTGGTCCTGAACACCTCCAGGGAGGGAACATCCACAGCCTCCCTGGGCAACCTGTGCCAGTGTCTCACCACCCTCACTGTAAAAAATTTCTTCCTAATCTCCAGTCTCAATCTGCCCTCTTCAAACTTCAACCCATTCCCTCTCATCCTAGCACTACAAGCCCTTGTATAAAGTGCTGGAGCATGCCCAGAGAAGGGCCACGAGGATGAGCAGAGGGCTGGAGCTGCTCTGCTCTGGAGACAGACTGAGGGAGTTGGGGCTGTTGAGTCCGGAGAAGAGAAGGCTCCCAGGAGACCTCATTGTGGCCTTCCACGATCTGAAGGGGGCTCCAAGAAAGCTGGGGAGGGACTTTTGAGGGTGTCAGGGAGTGATAGGACTGGGGGGAATGGGAACAGAACTAGAAATAGGTAGATTGAGATTGGATGTTAGGAAGAAGTTGCTCCCCATGAGGGTGGTGAGAGCCTGGCACAGGCTGCCCAGGGAGGTGGTGGCAGCCTCCTGCCTGGAGGTGTTTGCAGCCAGGCTGGCTGTGGCTGTGAGCAACCTGCTGCAGTGTGAGGTGTCCCTGGCCATGGCAGGGGGCTTGGAACTGGCTGAGCCTTGAGGTCCCTTCCAGCCCTGACAATTCTGTGATTCTTTGATTCCCAGCTTTCTTGTAGCCCCCAGGTACTGGAAGGTTGTTTTGAGGTCTCCCTGGAACCTTCTCTCCTCCAGGCTGAACAGCCCCAGCTCTCTCAGCCTGTCCCCATAGGGGAGGTTCTCCACTATTTGGGGAAGTTTACACTGAACCCTGCTTTCAGTCCTGCCTGTAGCTTCATGCTTTAACTTGTGAAGTGCAGCTGATGTGTTGTCAGCAATTACCAAGAAGTGTTAGAGAAGCTGCCTGGGAGGATGCAGGCTAACAGATGTGGACAGGGATTTGAGGAGCTCCTTTAACACTTGGATTCAGAGCAAATGTCATGCACCAGGGCAGAATGTCATGGTATCTGCTGCTCCTGTGGACCCTGGGAACCAGCTGTGGCTGCTGAAGCATGGTGGGAAGGAACAATAATAAGTGTTGCTTCCTTCCTCTCCAGAGACCCAAAGAAAACTAATTTTTCCTCTGCACAGCAGACTGGGCCAGAAGCCTGCCGTGGGGAGGGATAAAGCTGGGTGAGAGCTTGTGTCTGGCTCCCAAAGAGACTGAACAGATGGAGGAGCCAGAGCAGGACTGGGTTAAATAAACCCCTGGAGGGCTGGGGCTGAAGGCATGCAGCAGGAGGGTGAAGAAAATGAGGACATTTGTGGCAGAGTTGGAAATGTTTGGTTGGGTGTGTTTCCCTTTGTCTTTTCTTTCTCTTACCTCTTCTTTTTTTCCTTCCTTCGAGGTCAGAAGCAATGCACAGTGCAAGAAGAACCCAGCAGCATGTGGTGCCCCAGCCACAAGCTGAGGTCATGCCCATGCAAGCATGAATGGGACACCTGGCAGAGCAGGGGATGTTGGGCAAGGGAGGTGAGGAAGGGCTTGCAAGGGGAGGGAGGCAGTCAGGGCACTGTGAGCTATGGCTGTGCTCTGCCACAGCTAAGGGATTGGCTGTCTGGGGATTACTGCAGCAGCAAGGGTGAATGTGCTCAGCCCCTAGAGATGCTCAACAGGACAGGGGAGATGTGCTCAGCCCCTAGAGATGCTCAACAGGACAGGGGAGATGTGCTCAGCCCCTAGAGATGCTCAACCAGGGCAGGGGAGATGTGCTCAGCCCCTAGAGATGCTCAACCAGGGCAGGGAGATGTCTCAGCCCCTAGAGATGCTCAACCAGGGCAGGGGAGATGTGCTCAGCCCCTAGAGATGCTCAACCAGGGCAGGGGAGATGTGCTCAGCCCCTAGAGATGCTCAACCAGGGCAGGGGAGATGTGCTCAGCCCCTAGAGATGCTCAACCAGGGCAGGGGAGATGTGCTCAGCCCCTAGAGATGCTCAAACCAGGGCAGGGGGAGATGTGCTCAGCCCCTAGAGATGCTCAACCAGGGCAGGGGAGATGTGCTCAGCCCCTAGAGATGCTCAACCAGGGCAGGGGAGATGTGCTCAGCCCCTAGAGATGCTCAACCAGGGCAGGGGAGATGTGCTCAGCCCTAGAGATGCTCAACCAGGCAGGGGAGATGTGCTCAGCCCCTAGAGATGCTCAACCAGGGCAGGGGAGATGTGCTCAGCCCCTAGAGATGCTCAACCAGGGTAGGGGAGATGTGCTCAGCCCCTAGAGATGCTCAACCAGGGCAGGGGAGATGTGCTCAGCCCCTAGAGATGCTCAACCAGGGTAGGGGAGATGTGCTGTTTCTGTTCCGACCTTTCCTGCCACACATGAGCAGCATCTAGAGGAGCAGTACCTGAAAAGGGTTGAATCCCAATATAGCTTGACCAGAAGTCTTCAAGACTGAAGATGTGGTCAAGATCTCAAGGAGGAGAAACTTTATTGTTTGTCCTAGAATCTCTGCTATAGAATCATAGAATCACAGAATTGTTAGAAGGGGCCTCAAGGCTCAGCCAGTTCCAACCCCCCTCCATGGGCAGGGACACCTCACACTGCAGCAGCTTGCTCACAGCCACAGCCAGCCTGGCTGCAAACACCTCCAGGCAGGAGGCTTCCACCACCTCCCTGGGCAACCTGTGCCAGGCTCTCAACCCCCTCAGATGGCGAACAACTTCTTCCTCACATCCAATCTCAATCTACCCATTTCTAGTTTGGTTGCATTCCCCCCAGTCCTATCCCTCCCTGACACCCTCAAAAGTCCCTCCCCAGCTTTCTCCCCAGTTTAAGATTAAGCTTTCTTATAGGCCCCTTAAGATTAAGCTTTCACCCCCTCCCCATCAGTGTAATGGCTTAACCCATCAGACACAACCCTCTGAGGCAATGCCTCTGCAGGCTGAAGGAAGGGCTCGGGTCCTGCGACTGACCCAGCCACAAAGGCAACTCAATCAAGTGTTTCTGTCCCTTCCCTTAGGAGACATTGTGCAAATAGGAGATGCCTGGGCAAAATTAGCAAGCAGAAAGACAGCTCAGGGAGACAAAGCACAGCAGAGCTTCTGCACGTTTTGCCTGCCTCAGGCCAAGCCCCTTGCTAGGCACAGCACACAGCCTGCTGAACTTTGACTCCTGTGTTATGATCCCAGTCCCTGGGCACGCTGACGTGGCTGCCTGTCAGACTTTCCAAATCTGAGGGCTTTGCATTCCCATCATGAAACAATACATTCCAGCAGCCAGCCCCACAGCAAGCAGCAGAGCTCCAGCAGCTGGCTGAGAGCTACAACAATTGGGCTGAGTGGCTGAGGCCTGAGAGCAAAGTTTTTGCTGGCAGATTTCTAGGAAAACCTATTATAGTGCAATGCCATTTTCCCCCACCCCTCCATCCCCCCCAAAAAAGAGCTCTTTTCTTTCTAGCTCAGTGCTGCATGCAAAAGCTATTAACCAACCCTGCATAAACAAACACACTCTTTTCCATATGACCTTTTTCTGCAGTGCTCTCCAAAGGATATTGTCTTTGCAGTCTAACATGTTGGTTTGGCAGCTTTTATTTATAGCTTAAAAGAAAGGCTCCCCCAAACTCTCACCAGAAATGTCCTTCTATAGGCATGCAGTCAGGGGAATGGCTTTCCTTCCCTGGGTGTCATCCTGGACTCAAAGCAGAGAGCCATGGAATGGCTCAGGGTGGAAGGGAGCTCACAGATCATCTACTCCAACCTCCCCTGCCATGGGCAGGGAGACCTCTCAACTAGACTCAGCTGCTCAAAGCATCATCCAGCCTGGCCTTGAGCACACCCAGGGAGGAAGCATCCACAACCACTCTGAGCAACCTATTCCAGAGTCTTACTACCCTCATACTGAAGAACTTCTTCCTAAGCTCTAGTCTAACCCTGCTCTCCCTCAGTTTAAAGTCATTCCCCCTTGTCCTGTCTCTAGACACCCTCAGGAAAAGTCCCTCTGCAGCCTTCCTCTAGGATCCATTCAAGTGCTGGAAGGCAGCTCTAAGGTTCTCTCAGAGACTCCACTTCTCCAGGCTGAACACCCCCAGCTTCCTCAGCCTGCCCTCACAGCAGAGGTGCTCCAGCCCTTGGATCATACTTGTGCCTCCAGAAGTTCTGTGTCCATCTTTGCAGAGGACACCAAAGTGACACAGCATTCAAGGTGGGATTTCACCAGATACATGTACTGAAGCCAAAAGTGCCTCCACCAGCCATTGCATCATGGACTAGCCAGGTGTATCACTCTGGCCCAAGAGGTGTTTTGAATACACTACGAAAAAGCAAGGGTTAAACACAACAGACAACCAGGCAGCAATGGTTTGCCCCCATGCCAAAGGAGGGTTAAGCACAAGAGAGAACCAAGCAGCAATGGTTTGCTCCCATGCCAAAGGAGGGTTAAGCACAAGAGAGAACCAAGCAGCAATGGTTTGCTCCCATGCAAAAGGAGGGTTAAGCACAAGAGAGAATCAAGCAGCAATGGTTTGCTCCCATGCCAAAGGAGGACTACACACAACAGATAACCAAGCAGCAATGGTTTGCTCCCATGCCAAAGGAGGGTTAAGCACAACAGACAACCAGGCAGCAATGGTTTGCTCCCATGCAAAAGGAGGGTTAAGCATAACAGATAACCAAGCAGCAGTGGTTTGCTCCCATGCCAAAGGAGGGTTAAGCACAAGAGAGAACCAAGCAGCAATGGTTTGCTCCCATGCACTCTCTCTGTTTTTGATAACATCAGCAGACACTGAAACCTTTAATGAACATTTTTATTCTTATCTAATGGGCAGCAGGCAAGAACAACATTTGCAGCAGTGTGCTAAAACATCACATTACCTGAGACCCCAGGACTCTGTATGTGCCTTGTTTAAGTTAGAAGCTGTAAGGAAAGGCCATGGGGCTTCACAAACTGGGTGTACTCTGTGGACAGCAAAACTGAACACCTGGAATGTCAGCCTGAGCGTGAGCATGGCTGGCATGAATTCATCAGCATCAGGCGAGCTGGTATGAGACAGGGCAGCTTGCAGATTGCAATAAATTTAGGAGCTCCTTTGCTGAGAGTTTGAGAGGCTGCTGCAGCTCCATGGGACATCTTCAAGTGGAGCACAGGACTTTATTCCTCATTCTGCTGTTCAGTGACTTCCTGAGATGTGGAAGAGCCAAAGGTGTGCAGCGAGATAAGAGGCAGTCTCTGGAAAGTTCCCATTTACTTCAGCTGCCAAACCAGGAAGGCTGGTCCCATGGCTTGATCCTTGCAGGGGCTCAGCATTTGGTGCTGTCATGACTGAACACTTCAGCCAAAGCTGATATTCTTCTCAAAGGCTGCTGCTTGCATTTGTTGTTTCATGACTGAACAGTGTTACCTATAAAGGTGAGGATCAGCCCCTGGGAGCTTGCTGTTGCATCCTTGTATCATCAGTTTGTGACAGTCCACTTCTGGGCTTTGGGAGCTCCCCAGCTCACTCCTCCCCAGCACAAAGGGCATGTTTGTCTTCTGCTGGAGCAGTCCCTAAGCCAATCTGTTCAGTTCAGACCTATCCTTGGCATCTTTCTGGTGGCTTTTATTTTTGTCTTTCTCCTTGTGTTTCATGTGCCAAAACACACCTCCTACAATGGCACCTGGGAAACAGAGAGCACTCATCAGGAAAGGGAAGGGAAAGCTGCCTGCAAAGGTCTTTTAGCAAAGGTTCTGACCCCCACATGTAATATCTACACCTCTTTGCCTCTTGAACAGAAGCAAACCCTTTAGGGAAGGACTTATGCAGGGTTGGACTGACAGTGTGTTCAGGCACCTGAGGCACTGGTGGGCAAGGCTTCAGGGCTCAGGAGACTCCCCCCAGAGGTGAGCAAGGATTTGTCTTGTTTTTGTCTTGAACTGTTGCTTTGGGTTTTTTTCCCAGTGGAATGGCAGCAGTTCAAGACAGAAACATAACAAATCCTTGCTGAACAGAGAGGGGCCTTAGGTGCACAATTCTCTGGGGTCTATCAGCTATTCCTAGCAGATACCAAGGAGCTGCTGAAGAACAGCAAAGCTGAGACCACTGGCAGCAAAACTGTTCTTCAGCTATTCAGTTAGGAATAGCTGATAGACCCCAGAGAATTGTGCACCTATGGCTGAGGTTTTCTCCTGACCTAGATTAGAAATGCTTCTGCCCTTCATCATCCCTGAACACATGCAGTTTAAGATGTCCAACTGTGCATATTGTATCTGGAGGTATGCTTGACCTTTCTGAATCCTGGGGAGCTTGTTATCATGGATGCAAATTTATATCATAGAATCATAGAAGAGCTTGGAAGGGACCTCCAGAGATCATTGAGTCCAACCCTCTGCCAGAGCAGGAGCACCCAGGGCAGTCTGCACAGGAAGGCAGCCAGGTGGGGTTGGAATGTCTCCAGAGCAGGAGACTCCACAACCTCTCTGGGCAGCCTGCTCCAGGGCTCTGCCACTCTCACTGTAAAGAAGCTTCTCCTCATGTTGAGCTGAAACCTTCTCTGTTCAAGTTTGTATCCATTGTTCTTTGCCCTATTCCTGTGCACCACCCAAAAGAGCTTGGCCCCCTCCACTTGACCCCAACCCCTCAGATATTGATAGACATTGATCAGATCCCCTCTCAGCCTTCTCTTCTCCAGGCTAAACAGCCCCAGGGCTCTCAGTCTGTTTCTATCAGTGTTAGATCATTGCATCTCTTTGTTCCTTTTCTAAAGGAGGTAGGAGTGCCCAGCTACTCCCCTTGCCCCAGTCACTGCTCTTTATATCTCTTCTGTAGTTGTTGTTCTTTTATGCTCATACTTGTGGTGTCTGAGGGGTTACTCAAGGAACATCCCTGGGATCTGCCACATTATATTTCATGTCCCTCCTTCTCAGTGGGAGAAATAACCTCCATGAGAGAGGCAGTTTGTCTTAATGGGTTTCTCCCATCAGAATGGATTGGTCAACTTTAAGAAGGACATTGAGACACCAGAACATGTCCAGAGGAGGGCAAAAAGCTGGGGAGGGGTCTGGAGCACAGCCCTGTGAGGAGAGGCTGAGGGAGCTGGGGTTGCTTAGCCTGGAGAAGGGGAGGCTCAGGGGTGACCTTCTTGCTGCCTACAACTCCCTGCAGGGAGGTTGTAGCCAGGTGGGGGTTGGTCTCTTCTGCCAGGCACCCAGCACAAGAGGAGACAGTCTCAAGCTGTGCCAGGGGAGGTTTAGGCTGGATGTTAGGAACAAATTTTTCCCAGAGAGAGAGAGATTGGCCATTGGAATGTGCTGCCCAGGGAGGTGGTGGAGTCACCATCCCCTGGAGGTGTTCAATAAGGAATTGGATGTGGCACTTGGTGCCATGGTTTAGTTGATCAGATGGTGTTGGGTGACAGGGTGGACTTGATGATCTCTGAGGTCTTTTCCAACCTTATTGATTCTATGAGCTATTGGCACCATTGTTTTGGTGGGTTGTGTTTATTTCTCCAGCCTAGGCTCTGTGTTTCTTTGAAAGAAAGCAGAACTGCAGAGGACCCTTGCTCTTGGAGTGAAAGGTGCTGAAGTGTCAGAGAGTCCTTAGCTCATATGGGAATGAATTCTGGTGTCAGACAGTCCCCCCATGGGACAGTTGGGTTTTTGGCCATATCAGCTGAGCTTCAGGACCAAAGGGAACATTTGTAATCTCCCCATATTCCTTAGCATCTTCAGATACTTCTCATGGGTTTTCCTTGCTCGTCTCTGATCGCTCTTAAATCCACCTGGGAAGCTCTTAGGCTTTTGCAAAGGTAAGGAAAAAGACCCCAACAACCTGGCTGTTGAAAGAAACTCCCTGTTGAAAGTGGAACAACCCCCTTCCTGTTGAACAAAACCTCGCATCTTCTCTTCAGGAGTTCCTTTCAGACCCCTCTATGAGCTCCATGCACTGTGCTGTTTGAAAGTCACAAAGCAGCAGCAACTTTCACTGTGCTCTCTGAAGCTGGCCCACACTCTGGTAATGAATCATAGGATTGTCAGGGCTGGAAGGGACCTCAAGGCTCAGCCAGTTCCAACCCCCCTGCCATGGGCAGGGACACCTCACACTGCAGCAGGTTGCTCACAGCCCACAGCCAGCCTGGCTGCAAACACCTCCAGGCAGGAGGCTTCCACCCCCTCCCTGGGCAACCTGTGCCAGGCTCTCACCACCCACATGGGGAACAACTTCTTCCTCACATCCAATCTCAATCTACCCATTTCTAGTTTTGCTCCATCCCCCCAGTCCTATCCCTCCCTGACACCCTCAAAAGTCCCTCCCCAGCCTTCTTGGAGCCCCCTTCAGATACTGGAAGGCCACAATTAGGTCTCCTCAGAGCCTTCTCCTCTCCAGACTGCACAACCCCAACTCCCTCAGTCTGTCTCCATAGCAGAGCAGCTCCAGCCCTCTGCTCCTCCTCGTGGCTCTTCTCTGGACACCTTCCAGCACCTCCAGACCCTTCCTGTGCTAGGGGCTCCAGAACTGGACCCAGAGCTCCAGCTGTGGTCTCAGCAGAGTGGAGCAGAGGGGCAGAATCCCCTCCCTGGCCCTGCTGGCCACACTTCTCTTGCTGCAGCCCAGGCTCTGCTTGGCTCTCTGGGCTGCAAGTGCTCACTGCTGGCTCCTGTTGAGCTTCTCCTCCCCCAGCACCCCCAAGGCCTTTTCTTCAGGGCTGCTCTCAAGCCAGTCCCTGCCCAGCCTATATCAGTGCTTGGGATTGTCCCTGACCCAGCTGCAGGACCTTGCCCTTGGTCGTGTTGAGCCTCATGAGGCTGTCTTGGGCCCAGCTCTGCAGCCTGTCCAGGTCCCTCTGGATGGATCCTTCCCTCCAGCTGTCAGCAGCACCACACAGCTTGGTGTGGTCATTGAGCTTGCTGAGGGTGCACTCAGTGCCACTGTCCATCTTTAGTGAGTTACCCAACACAATTTTGCTTCAAGGTGGCACTAAACTAAGTAAGGGACCAAAGTGAGGCATTGTGATAATTAACCATGGAAGAAGCTCGAACAGAGATGGCAAAGATGCTGCTGGAGGAGTTCCTCTGCTCATGGAAGGTCTGAATAAGCCTTCTGCCCTGTGAAGTTCTTTTGCAGCTGTGTGTTGATGCAGAAGCACAGGCCAAACAAAGCTATTCCTGTGATCCAGAGCTTGCAGGTCTGAAGCAACCATGAGATCTCCCCTCTTTGCACCCAGCAGGTGAATCAGTGTCACAAGTGCACCAGCCCCCTCGTGCCTGGCTTTGCATCAGGCAAGAAACTGTGACTTACCAATGACGAGCAGCACTCCGAGAAGGATCCCAACTGCCTGCCCAACCGTTGGCCAGGAGTGCTCTCGTTGTACTTCAATGAAACAGGACATTTCACTTGAGCACTTGCAGATGTTGACTGCAAAACCAGATGCCAGGAGGTTAATCAGAAGCTTCCCAGTGCTGTTGCCTGAGTGCTCATACATTTGTACATTCAGGGAATGGTTTGGGCTGGAAGGGACCTCGAAGATCATCCAGCTCCACCCCCCTGCCGCGGCAGGGTCACCTCCCACCAGCCCAGGGTGCTCAAGGCCTCATCCACCCACCCTGGAACACCTCCAGGGAAGGGACATCACAGCCTCCCTGGGCAACCTGTGCCAGTGTCTCCCCACCCTCACCCTAGGCATTTCTTTGTAATCTCCAGTCTAATCTGCCCTCCCCAAGCTTCAATCCATTCCCTCTCATTCTATCACTCCCAACCCTTGTCAAAGTCCCCCCCCACTCCTATAGCCTCCTTCAGGTACTGGAAGGCTGCTCTAAGATCTCCCTGGAGCCTTCTTTTCACCAGGCTGAACAGCCCCCATGCCCCTCAGCCTGTGCCCAAAGGGGAGCTCTCCAACCCTCTAATCATTGCCGTGGCCTCCTCTACCCGCTCCAGCAGCTCCTAACTGCAGCTCTTGCCTTGCAGCTAGCAGTCATGTGCATGTATACCTGGAAGATTCACTTCTCCTTGCAAAGGTGGCTTTCCATTGTCATTAACTGTGACTGGAACATAGTAGACCTTCTCCTCAAAGCCAGTGTGCTTCGGGGAGAGGTAAGCATGAGTAGCTGTAAGAAGGAAATGGAACACTCACGTCAGCACGAGAAAGGGATGGAGCTCAACACTCACACCAGCTGCAGGGGCTGGGGTTTCAGGCTGCTTTGCACAGGATGGCAGCTTCTGCTTTCCCCCATGTCTTTCCAGGTCTCACTGGCCTGCAGACATCAAGTCAAAAGGGGCCACTGACACACCTAGCCTGGCCTGTGGCAGTCAGGGAATCTCCTTCCTGATTTCTACAGCAGGCCAGACTTGATCAGGGGTAGTGCAGCCTCACACATAAACCAAGAGTAACCCTTCATGCTTATAGCAGCCATAACCAACTTAAACTGTCCCCCAGATGACAGTAGGACAGGCCATCCTTCTAGTGCACTTACAGAGTCACATCTAACAGTCTTTAAAACTCTTGGCCAAGTAAAGCTATCACAGCTGTGGAGATCAGCCCAAAGGTTTATCAATGGCAGTATCTTGTCTGTGAGTCCAGCAGAGCCAGGGAGGTTCTCCTCCTCTTCTACTCTGCCCTGGGGAGACCTCACCTGGAATATTGCATCCAGCTCTAGGCTCCCCAGGTGAAGAGGGACAGGGGTCTGCTAGAGAGAGTCCAATGGAGAGCTATGAGGATGCTAAAGGGACTGGAGCACTGCCTGATGAGAGGCTGAGAGCCCTGGGGCTGTTTAGTCTGGAGAGGAGAAGGCTGAGAGGAGATTTAATCAATGTCTATCAATATCTGAGGCCTGGGGGTCAGAAAGGAAGGGACAGGGACAGGCTCTGCTCAGGTGCACCCTGGAATAGGACAAGGGGCAATGGATGTAAGCTGCAGCACAGGAGGTTCCACCTCAACATGAGGAGGAACTTCTGCACTGTGAGGGTCACAGAGCCCTGGAGCAGGCAGCCCAGAGAGGTTGTGGAGTCTCCTTCTCTGGAGCCTTTCCAGCCCTGTCTGGATGTGTTCCTGTGTGACCTGTGCTGGACTCTATGGCCCTGCTCTGGCAGGGGGGTTGGACTGATGATTTTCAAAGGTCCCTTCCAAATGCATCCAGATGGGCCTTGAATGTCTCCAAGAGGGAGACTCCACAGCCCCCTGGGCAGCCTGCTCCAGGGCTCTGTCAACCCTCACCAGGAAACATTTCCCTCCTGTTTCCATGGCACTTCCTCTGCCTTAGCTTCCACCAGTGCCCCTTGTGCTGTCCTTGGGCATCCCCCAGCAGAGCCTGGCTCCAGCCTCTGGGCACTCACCCTGCACATCTTTATCAACAGGAATGAGGTCACCCTCAGGCTCCTCCTCTCCAGGCTACAGAGCCCTCAGCTCCCTCAGGCTCTTCTCATAAGGAAGATCTTCCACTCCCTTAATATTTTTGTGCCTCTCTGCTGGACTCTTTCAGGCAGCTCTATGAGGTCCTTCTTGACCTGAGGTTCCCAGAACTGGACACAATATTCCAGATGTGGCCTCAGCAGGGTGGAGTAGGGAGGTAGGAGAACCTCTCTGGACCTACTAACCACATCCCTTCTAATCCACCCCAGGATGCCCTTGGCCTTCTTGGCCTCAAGGGCACATTGCTGGCTCGTGGTCAAAGACTGGTACAATAGCAGAAATGAAAAGTAATTCACTATTTGCATTTCTCAGGGTACTTAGAGCATCCCATAGAATTGTAAGAACAGCTTTATCAACTTACCATTGACTTTTGAGAGCTCCCAGTTACTTCTTGTGTGCAAATCATCAGCCAGAGTAAGGGTGAATGTTGAATACCACCACAGTTCATCAGCATCAACAGCTTTGATCAAAGCCCTCTCTCCTCCACTGAGTGGGTAGCAGAAGAAAGGAGGATTATCTGTATCTAGCCCTGGAGGGTTGTCATTGACATCTTTTAAGTGTAGCACCAGGACTGCCGGATTTCTGAGCTGCATTATCTGTGGAGTTCAACAGAATGCAAAGTTACACCTTGTACTTACAGGCGGGTGGCTGTGTTTGGAGCTGTGGTAGGAACACCACCAGACAGGCAGTGGAGTGGTGGTCTCGTCTGCAGCTTGCAGGCTGCTGAGGTAAGGGCTCAGGAGGTCTTGAAGGACTATTCCAAGAGGGATCTGGAGGTGCTGGAATGTGCCCAGAGAAGGGCCACAGGATGAGCAGAGGGCTGGAGCACCTCTCCTGTGAGGACAGACTGAAAGAGTTGGGGCTGTTCAGTCTGGAGAAGAGAAGGCTCCCAAGTGACCTCATTGTGGCCTTCCAGTATCTGAAGGGGCCTAAAGAAGGCTGGGGAGGGACTGCTCAGGATCTCAGGTAGTGACAGGACTAGGGGGAATGGAATGAAGCTGGAGGTGGGGAGATTCAGGCTGGAGGTGAGGAGGAAGTTCTTCACCATGAGGGTGGTGAGGCCCTGGAATGGGTTGTCAGGGAGGTGGTTGAGGCCCTGTCCCTGGAGGTGTTTAAGCCCAGCTGGATGAGGCTCTGGCCAGCTGCTCTAGTGTGGGTTCCCTGCCCATGGCAGGGGGTTGGAACTAGCTGATCCTTGTGGTCCCCTTCCAACCCCTGACTTGCCATGATACTATGACTCTGGTAGCTGCCACCTCTTGCAAGTGAAAGGAGGCAGACAGACCACACGTGGCACCTGGCAGTGGTCACATCCAAGGCGAGCAGTGCTCTTTGGAGTGCTCTGTTATACTTAATATCCTTATTTTCCATTTCTCTTCTTTATATAGCAAATGCAGGTCAACAACCTGCCTTGGGGCTAAGAGAAGGCCCAAGGCTTTCAGAGCCCTCTCAGTCCTCCAGCCTGTGCCTGCAGGAACAGCCCCACTCTATCTCTTTAGAATAGAGTAGAATTAACCAGGTTGGAAAAGACCTCAGAGATCATCAAGTCCAACCTATCACCCAACACCATCTAATCAACTAAACCATGGCACCAAGTGCCTCAGCCAGGCTCTTCCTAAACACCTCCAGAGGTGGGGACTCACCACCTCCCTGGGCAGCACATTCCAATGGCAAATCTCTCTCTCTCTAGGAAGAATTTATTCCTAACATCCAGCCTAAACCTCCCCTGGCAAAGCTTCAGATTGTGTCCTCTTGTTCTGGTGCTGGGTGCCTGGGAGAAGAGACCAACCCCCACCTGGCTACAACCTCCCTTCAGGGAGTTGCAGACAGCAAGAAGGTCTCCCCTGAGCCTCCTCTTCTGCAGGCTAAGCAACCCCAGCTCCCTCAGCCTCTCCTCACAGGGCTGTGCTCCAGACCCCTCCCCAGCCTCGTTGCCCTTCTCTGGACACCTTCCAGCAACTCAACATCTCCAGTGCTCCAGCACACACTCCTTTTTCCTGCCATCTGGAAACTGCATTTTGACCTACATCCCCCTGAACTGCAGCTAGCATTATTGTTCAGCTGTGTTTAACAAGGGAAATCCAGATTTACACCTCATCAATCAGCTCTAGTCTAGAGTTTTTCACCCCCCTAGATGGTCTGTGTGAAAGATTCCAGAAGCTGGAATAATGCATTTGAGATGAGCTGGTAACAAAATGAGCTGCAGATATGCTTTCAGGAAGCCCAAACATAACCTACAAGGAAACTTAGCAGGAAAACAGTGGCAGAAAACTTTGATGCTGGAAACTCTGAAGAAATTCTAAGCTTCTCTCGGTGACCTGTGGCAGGTGACTCCATGAAAGCTGTTTTAACCTGCACTGTCCACAACAGCAGGGTTTCTTTTAAGCAGGTTAAATGCTTAAGACATATAGCCTTCTGAGGTTCCATCACATGGTCTTCTACTTTTTATGGGAAGTCCTTCAAGGTCAGACTGGATGTGGCTCTGTGCAGCCTTCATCTAGTTGGAGGTGTCCCTGTTGACTAGAGGGGTGTCCTGAAGCCCCACACATGCCCTAGCCCAGCCAGGAGGCTAAGCAGCTGTGAAGGTGCTAACCTGGACAGTTCCTGGGGTCCAGCTGGTCAAGGTAAATGTACAGCAGGCATGATTAAGCTTGTGAGCACCTGTGAGTGTGCAAACCTGGACCCTTCCCGGGCTCCAGATAAACAGGGAGCACTGTGCTTAGCTGTGTGACACAGCTGTGAACTGTGTGCCCCCCTGGCCCTGCTTGGATATGCCTCATCCCATAGGTCCAGTGATCAGGGCTCTGTGTTACCACAGGGCATTGATTGTCTTGGGACAGTATTTGAACCAGCCAAGAAGTCAGGCAGCTTGCCTTGTCCTCACCCAGACAGCAGCAAGAGCCAAATGCTGCCAGGGTAGCAGCTGGAGAGCCTGCTCTAGCAGACCAACAGCTTCACCCAGGCCTTGCACCTGGGCCAAGGCAGAAAGGGGAAAAGCTCCAAGGGAACGGAATGCCAGAGGAGGCTGCAGCCCAGCGAGGGAGCACACAAGAGAGAGGCCTCCTAGCCCCCTCTGAGCCAAGGGCAAGCTCCAGGCTGTGAATCTGGGCATGACAAGAGAGAGGCCTCCTAGCCCCCTCTGAGCCAAGGGCAAGCTCCAGGCTGGGAAATGGGCATGATAAGAGAGAAGTCCTTAGCCCTCTCTGAGCCAAGGGCAAGCTCCAGGCTGGGAACTGGGCATGATAAGAGAGAAGTCCTTAGCCCTCTCTGAGCCAAGGGCAAGCTCCAGACTGTGAATCTGGGCATGACAAGAGAGAGGCCTCCTAGCCCCCTCTGAGCCAAGGGCAAGCTCCAGGCTGGGAACTGGGCATGATAAGAGAGAAGTCCTTAGCCCTCTCTGAGCCAAGGGCAAGCTCCAGGCTGTGAATCTGGGCATGACAAGAGAGAGCCTCCTAGCCCCCTCTGAGCCAAGGGCAAGCCTCCAGGCTGGGAACTGGGCATGATCAGAAGAAGTCCTTAGCCCTCTCTGAGCCAAGGGCAAGCTCCAGGCTGGGAACTGGGCATGACAAGAGAGAGGCCTCCTAGCCCTCCCTGAGCCAAGGGCAAGCTCCAGGCTGGGAACTGGGCATGACAAGAGAGAGGTCCTTAGCCCTCTCTGAGCCAAGGGCAAGCTCCAGGCTGGGAACTGGGCATGACAAGAGAGAGGTCCTTAGCCCTCTCTGAGCTAAGGGCTGCTCCAATCACAGCCACAGCATCTGGGAAGCCACCAGACAGAGGAGCAAGTCATGAGTCCCCAGCTAATCTGCCATGGAATCCTGTTTGTGGGACACCACAGATCACAGCACCTGTACTTCCCATTTGAATTGCTGCATTGGAAAGGTCTGATCTGTGCTTGAATCATGTAACTGACTCTGAATGTGCAGTGTAATACCCACAACCCAGTAACTGGACCAGTGGTTACATCTTGTAAATGAGCTGCAGTGGTGTTTGAAGATTCCACTGCCCAAGATATTAATTATATATAAAACATACATTTTAATTATGGGGGGGGGGACAAAATGACTTTTGAGGGTCCCTTCCAACCCAGAGCAAGCTGTGAATCTGCAAAGCCTCACAGTGCAGTGGGGGCAAGGGGTTCCTCTGTGTGTTACAGGTGGTTGGTTCATCACTTACTCATCTCTGCTGCAACAACATCAACTGTGTATATTTCCTCTTGCTCTCGATCCAAAGCAGCAGCAGTGTGTACCTGCCCAGTGGCTGGGTCAATGCTCAGCCATCTCCTCACATCACCTTCCAAGGAGTATCTTTGGAAAGAAATAGGAAAAAAAAGAACTAAAGTCATGTATACTGTTCCAAACCAGGGAAAAAGAGAGGAAGTGCTGCTAGGGCAAACGCTTCCTTGTAGATTTTAGTCAAGCAGCCTGGTTATGCTTATACTCAAAGAGAGGATTCTTGGGAGAGTCCCAACACTACAGCCAACCAAGAGAGACAGGGTGAGGAAGGGGAGCCAGAATCCTTGAGGATAAGAGTGACAGCAGAACTGTGGAGACACCACCACTCCTCCAGCCTGCACACTGCAGCTCCACCTTCCTCCTCACCGAGACACCTGGGATGTTCCTGAGCTTTTGAGCCCAAAGTGTGCTCTGTCCCAACCCCAGGTCCCTCTCTCCCATCACATCTCCCAGGCCTTGCTTTTGGTGGGGGCACAAGCCAAGGGCTGGGGCACAGAGGGAGCACTGCAGAGCCAGGCAGCCCTTTTCTGTCCCAACCCCAGGTCCCTCTCTCCCATCACATCTCCCAGGCCTTGCTTTTGGTGGGGGCACAAGCCAAGGGCTGGGGCACAGAGGGAGCACTGCAGCCAGGCAGCCCTTTCTGTCCCAACCCCAGGTCCCTCTCTCCCATCACATCTCCCAGGCCTTGCTTTTGGTGGGGGCACAAGCCAAGGGCTGGGGCACAGAGGGAGCACTGCAGCCAGGCAGCCCTTTCTGGATCAGCACAGCCCCAGGGCCCCAAGGTTTGGTGTGAACTGTAGTGGTTCTCTCCTGCCAGTCTGGAGCAGGCTGTAACACAGTGCTTTCAACTTCTCCACTTCATTATCTTTCCATACTGTAATTTTTAACACCCCCCCCCCCAAGGTCTCTGGGTGTTCACTCAGGGAAATGTAACACATGAACCACTTCAAGCACAGGCAGCTGCCTGAGCAGACCTGACCTGACCTTTTCCTTCAACATCTTTGTCCTTTCAGTACCTCCTCTTTTAAACCCAGCACCTTGACACCTTGTATATCTTTTTATGCTGGTTTGGGTTGTTTTTCATTATTTCATGTCCTTTAACCTATTCTTTGGGGGAGAAATGTGATTTTTACATATAAATGAATTCTGGTCATCTGTCTCTGTCATCATCCCCTAGAGCTTCTGGACTCTGTGGCTCACACTCAAACCAGTTTGACAGAAGGCCAGAAATGCTAAGTTCCCAAAAGTCAGGGGAAAGTGGAATGCCAGATGAGAAACCTCTGGGACTAAAACTCCATGGGAGGCCTAACAGCTGTATTCTGCAACTCCATTAACTACTTGATGTTTGGCTGAATTGCAGTTAAATTTCAAGGGTGGTTTGCTTTTGGGTTGATCTCTTCAGTATCCCAGCTGAGAATCATGCAGCAAGAGCCACAAATACAATAAAATACAATAATAATACAATAAACCAGGTTGGAAGAGACCTTCAAGATCATCACATCCAACCCATCAACCAATCCAACCCACCTAAACAACTAAACCATGGCACCAAGCAGCCCATCAAGTCTCCTCCTGAACACCTCCAGTGACAGTGACTCACCACCTCCACGGGCAGCACATTCCAATGGGCAATCACTCTCTCTGGGAAGAGCTTCTTGCTAACATCCAGTCTAAACCTGCCCTGGCACAGCTTGAGACTGTGTCCCCTTGTTCTGGTGCTGCCTGCCTGGGAGAAGAGACCAACCTCTGCCTGGCTACAACCTCCCTTAAGAGGTAGCTGTAGAGAGCAATGAGGTTTCCCCTGAGCCTCCTCTTCTCCAGGCTAAGCAACCCCAGCTCCCTCAGCCTCTCCTCACAGGGCTTGTGTTCCAAACCCCTCACCAACCTTGTTGCCCTTCTCTGGACACCTTCCAGCAAGTCAACATCCTTCCTAAACTGAGGGGCCCAGAACTGGACACAGGACTCAAGGTGTGGCCTAACCAGTGCAGTGTACAGGGGCAGAATGACCTCCCTGCTCCTGCTGGCCACACTGTTCCTGATGCAGGCCAGGATGCCATTGGCCCTCCTGGCTGCCTGGGCACACTGCAGGCTCATGTTCAGCCTCTCATCAACCAGCACCCCCAGGTCCCTCTCTGCCTGGCTGCTCTCAGCCACTCTGACCCCAGCCTGTAGCACTGCCTGGGGTTGCTGTGGCCAATGTGCAGCACCTGGCACTTGGATGTGTTCAATCTCCTGCCCTTGGACTCTGCCCATCTGTCAAGCCTGTCGAGGTCCCTCTGCAAAGCCTCTCTGCCCTCCAGCAGATCAACTCCTGCCCCCAGCTTGGTGTCATCTGCAAATTTACTGATGATGGACTCAATGCCCTCATCCAGATCATCAATAAAGATGTTGAACAGGATGGGGCCCAGCACTGATCCCTGGGGGACACCACTGGTGCCTGGCTGCCAGCTGGCTGTGGCACCATTCACCACCACTCTCTGGGCTCAGCCTCCAGCCAGTTCCTAACCCAGCTCAGAGTGCTGCTGTCCAAGCCAGGGGCTGACAGCTTGGCCAGGAGTTTGCTGTGGGGGGATGGTGTCAAAGGCCTTGCTGAGGTCCAGGTAGACCACATCCACAGCCTGCTCCACATCCACCAGGCAGGTCACTGATCATAAGGCAGGTTTATATCATGCCACACAGCACTGGGCATAGATCCATGAACTGGCAGAGGCTCAAGATGACTTGATCAGTCCACAAGGTGCTGGGCCACCAAATGAGCCTGCCTGAGGTTTTGCATCTCACTGACAAGCATGGGAGCTGCCTTAGCACAGAGCTTTTCACCCACAGTGGAAGCAGGCATACTGGCTTTGGTAGTTGGAAAATGGCATTGATTAGTTGTCAGTTACAGACTTGAGCTTCACTACAGGTTTGTGTTTTCATGGAGAAAAAGCCAAGGGCAGCTTCCTGTGGGACATGAAGAGCAGCTCCTGTCCTGCGGTTCCTAGGTACACAGAACATCCTTCATTTGTTAAAAGCATTATGGAAACCTTGCTCTGCCTCTTTCCTGGAGGCATATTTTGGCCTCCTTCCTATTTACTTCCATGATTCAGAGGTTGATGTTTGTCACAGCACAGAGATTAAGCTAGTCAGAAAAAACATTGCCCAGCAGCATGCTGCAGGAGGGTCACCATCCACCACCCCACCACAGGATCCCAGGATAGAAGAATAGAATAGAATAGAATAGAATAGAATAGAATAGAATAGAATAGAATAGAATAGAATAGAATAGAATAGAATTAACCAGGTTGAAAAAGACCTTTGAGATCATCAAGCCCAACCTATCACCCAACACCATCTAATCAACTAAACCATGGCTCCAAGTGCCTCATCCAGGCTCTTCCTAAACACCTCCAGGGATGGTGACTCCACCACCTCCCTGGGCAGCACATCCCAATGGCCAATCTCTCTCTCTGGGAAGAATTTGTTCCTAACAGCCAGCCTAAACCTCCCCTGGCACAGCTTGAGACTGTGTCCTCTTGTTCTGGTGCTGGGTGCCTGGGAGAAGAGACCAACCCTCACCTGGCTACAACCTCCCTGCAGGGAGTTGGAGAGAGCAAGAAGGTCTCCCCTGAGCCTCCTCCTCTCCAGGCTAAGCAACCCCAGTTTCCTCAGCCTCTCCTCACAGGGCTGTGCTCCAGACCCCTCCCCAGCTTTGTTGCCCTTCTCAGGACACCTTCCAGCAGCTCAACATCTTCCCTAAACTGAGGAGCCCAGAACTGGACACAGGACTCAAGGTGTGGCCTAACCAGTGCTGAGCACAGGGCACAATGACTTCCCTGCTCCTGCTGGCCACACTATTCTTGATCCAGGCCAGGATGCCTTCTTGACCACCTGGGCACACTGCTGGAATGTTAGGGGTTGGAAGGGACCTCTGGAGATCTTCCAGTCCATCCCCCCCTGTGCCAGAGCAGGATCACAGAATCCAGCACAGGTCACACAGGAACACATCCAGACAGGGCTGGAAAGGCTCCAGAGAAGGAGACTGCACAACCTCTCTGGGCAGCCTGTCCCAGGGCTCTGTGACCCTCACAGTGAGGCAGTTCCTCCTCATGTTGAGCTGGAACCTCCTGTGCTGCAGTTCATACCCACTGCCCCTTGTCCCTTACCCTTTGCCTTCACCTTCTACCTCTATTAACAAATTGCGGTCAATCCTTTATGTTTTTTTACCGTACAGAATCCCCCTCAGGATCAGAGGCCTCCACTGTCAGGACCAGAGTGTTGACAGGAATGTCTTCAGACACTACTTCTTTGTAAACAGGCTTGTGGAAAACAGGTGGCTCGTCCACATCTGTCACAAAGACCTTAAAGGTGGCAAGGGAGCTGGAGTTGTACTGCACGCCCGGCACCAAGGGCTCGGGGTTTGTGGCGTTGATCACCAGGTCATAGGCTGGAGCTGCTTCGAAATCAAGAGCCTGGAAAACATGGGGGTGGAAGAAATGGTGGTTTAAGCCATGGTGCCTCCTGACCTGGAGCACTGCATTCAGGTCTGGAGCCCTCAACACAGGAAGGACATGGACCTAAGGGAGAGGGTCCAGAGGAGGCCATGAAAATGATCAGGGGGTTGGAGCAGCTCTGCTACAAGGACAGGCTGAGGGAGCTGGGGGTGTTCAGCCTGGAGAAGAGGAGGCTCTGAGGAGACCTAATAGCAGCCTGACAGTACCTAAAGGGGGCTACAAGAATCACAGAATCACCAAGGTTGGAAGAGACCTCAAAGATAATCAAGTCCAACCTGTCACCACAGACCTCATGACTAGACCATGGCACCAAGTGCCACATCCAGTCCCCTCTTGAACACCTCCAGGGATGGTGACTCCACCACCTCCCTGGGCAGCACATCCCAATGGCAAATCACTCTCTCTGGGAAGAACTTTCTCCTCACCTCCAGCCTAAACTTCCCCTGGCACAGCTTGAGACTGTGTCCTCTTGTTCTGGTGCTGGTTGCCTGGGAGAAGAGACCAACCCCCTCCTGGATCCTAAGTCAGGAAATACACTTCCCTCTTTTTTTTTCCTTGCCTTTTTTTCCTTTTCTTTTTTAAATGGTCTATTCCAAAAGCAAACTGAAGATTCAAGGCAAAGCAGCTGCAGATCTTTGAACTCGTTGCTGAACAGCAGGCTCCTCCCCTGACAGCCAAAGTCTGTACAGCACAGGGAGCAAAGCTACTCCAGCCTGTGCTGTTTACAGCTTGGGGGCCAGAGATAGGCAATGGGAACAGCTGCAGAGGGATCATAGAATCATAGAATCAATAAGGCTGGAAAAGACCTCAGAGATCATCAAGTCCAACCTGTCACCCAACACCTCAGGACTACTAAGCCATGGCTCCAAGTGCCACATCCAATCCCGTCTTGAACACCTCCAGGGATGGGGACTCCACCACCTCCCTGGGGAGCACATCCCAATGGCCAATTACTCTTTCTATGAAGAACTTTCTCCTCACCTTGAGCCTAAACCTCCCCCGGCACAGCTTGAGACTGTGTCCTCTTGTTCTGGTGCTGGGTGCCTGGGAGAAGAGACCACCACTCCACCAACCCCGCAGCTACAACCTCCCTTCAGGGGAGTTGTAGACAGCAATGAGGTCTCCCCTGAGCCTCCTCTTCTCCAGGCTAAGCAACCCCAGCTCCCTCAGCCTCTCCTCCCAGGGCTGTGCTCAAGGCCTCTCCCCAGCCTTGTTGCCCTTCTCTGGACACCTTCAAGTGTCTTGATGTCCTTGTTAAACTGAGGGGCCCAGAGAGACTGTATGCAAAGGCCTGCAGGGGCAGGATGAGGGGCAATGGCTTCAAACTAGAAAAGAACAGATTTAGATTGGATGTTAGGAACAAGTTCTTTACCATGAGGGTGGTAGAGCACTGTAAAAGACTGCCCAGGGAGGGTGGTTGATGCCCCATCCCTGGAGATATTCAAGGTGAGGCTTGACAGGGCTCTGGGCAGCCTGATCTAGTTAGGGCTGTCCCTGCTTATGCAGAGTGGGGTTGCATTAGATGACAGGTCCCTTCCAGCCCAGACTCTTCGATGACTCTGTGACTCTATGATTCTTTATTCCCACGAGGAGCTCCCACAGGACACCACAAATCTCCCTCTTCTCAAGCAGGCACAGATGCTGGATGCAGACAAAGCAAGAGAGAGCTCTCAGCTGCAAGAGGGACACTGGGAGCAGCCCTTTTAAATGAAACCATATGCCCACGTGAAGTATTCCTCAGCAACTGCATTTCCTCATGATGTTGCCACCTAAGCCTAATGACTATATCCTGTTTACAGCAATGGTATTTATAGACCTATCCAAGTCCCAGGTGGCCTTCAGCCTGGCAAAAGTCATATGAGGGTTGCTACACCATGGAGGTTCTCACAATTGCCTCCTTGGGAAAAAGGAACTCTGAGGTTAAGCCTGAAGATTCAGAGATTCATAGGATGACTTAGGTTGGAAGGGACCTTAAAAATCATCCAGTTCCAACCTCCCTGCATTGGCAAGGACACCTTCTACTAGACCAGGTTGTTCAAGGCCTCATCCATGGTTAGGTTGACCATGCTCCACTACCAGCCAGTGTCCTCACCTGCAAACCATAGACACATAGAATTGTCAGGGCTGGAAGGGACCTCGAGGATCAGCCAGTTCCAAGCCCCCTGCCATGGCCAGGGACACCTCACACTACAGCAGGTTGCTCACAGCCACAGCCAGCCTGGCTGCAAACACCTCCAGGCAGGAGGCTGCCACCACCTCCCTGGGCAACCTCTGCCAGGCTCTCACCACCCTCATGGGGAACAACTTCTGCCTAACATCCAATCTCAATCTACCTATTTCTAGTTCTGTTCCATTCCCCCCAGTCCTATCACTCCCTGACACCGTCAGAAGTCCCTCACCAGCTTTCTTGTAGCCCCCTTCAGATACTGCAAGGCCACAATTAGGTCTCCTGGGAGCCTTCTCTTCTCCAGACTGAACAGCCCCAACTCTCTCAGTCTGTCCTCATAGCAGAGCAGCTCCAGCCCTCTGCTCCTCCTCGTGGCCCTTCTCTGGACACCTTCCAGCACCTCCAGATCCTTCCTGTTCTAGGGGCTCCAGAACTGGACACAGAGCTCCAGCTGTGGTCTCAGCAGAGTGGAGCAGAGGGGCAGAATCCCCTCCCTGGCCCTGCTGGCCACATTTCTCTTGCTGCAGCCCAGGCTCTGCTTGGCTCTCTGGGCTGCAAGTGCTCACTGCTGGCTCCTGCTGAGCTTCTCCTCCCCCAGCACCCCCAAGGCCTTTTCTTCAGGACAGTTCCTGTTCCTGGCAAATATAGAGCTGTATATACAAAAGGGAGGAAAATAAACCCATCTGCTCACCTTGTTAACCTTCAGGAACCCTCGGTTTGTTTCAGCATCTGTCTCTATGATGAAGGTGTTGTTGGGATCTCCCTCCTTCACCTGGTAAATGATGTAGGAGCTCCCTGTGCCAGGCTCATCTCCATCTGTGGCTTGAATTTCTAATAGCACAGTTCCTACTGGGAGATTTTCAGCAACAGTCACACTGTCATACTGAGGAGAGAGAGATTGTTGGAACAGGACACACACAGCAACACCCTGCAGATAAAAATCCGAGCACTGCAACAAGTTTGTGACCCACAAGCATGGAGGTGTTTTAACCCAGAGCAGCTCCTTGAGGGAGGGAAGCTGTGAGTGCATTTCACTGCAGAGGTGTAACCAGGTCAGAGAGGTGCACAAGAGCAGTTGTGAAGTGCCTTGCAACAGTCCAGGTGAGTTAGCTCACTGCCCAGGGGAACCCAGAGCTGCAAGATGGGCACTGGGATCTCTGCAAAGTTGTTATATCCCTTCTTTTTAGCCATCTATTTATCAAAAGGGGTGGGTTCTCTGTCAGTGCACAAGCTGCTAGTACAGCAGGAGCCCCACACCTTTGGCTCCTCTGGTGGAACCACACCACAAGCACTGCTCACAGCAGTAGGGCTGCTTTGAGCATTGCAGGCACAGCTCCTCTGCACCCACTGAGCACTCTAGACACTGAATGCCACATCATTAATTGCTTGTGCACCCCAGGCCATGGCCACACCAGCAGCCTAGCTCCATCTACCCTATATGATGTGTGCCCTGACCTAGCAGGGTCATCTGGAGACCAAGTCCAGGTCTGAGGCTTTGAGGTAAGAAGGTCACCAGCCTGCTATGGAGGCACCTAGTCTGCTCCTGTTATCATCAGCAGAGAGCTGGGCAGTGCAGCCAGCAAAACCCAGAATCCAGCACAGCTTCCCAGAGAGGGCACCTACACCTGATGGAGTAGGAGACAGCTCTCCTAAGCCCACCATCTACATTGCCTACAAGTATGGTGGGAGCTTAGACACATAGATGTAGACACTCCACCTACTAGAGCATCTGCAGGGAGGCTTGGGCTAGCTGGCAGGCCTGCAGGTCTCTCTCTCAGATGCCAGCACCCTCACAAGAGGAAGAGGCAAGAGCCTGATGCCTGTCCCACAACCAAAGGCCAGCAGACAGACATTTGCACACCAATCATTGGCCATTGTTTCTGGTTAAGGCAAACAGAGCCTTTGATTTCCATTCACCTTCTGGCCTTTCTGGATACATTAATAATGTGTTTGGAGGGGAACTTGGGAGATGTTAGGTCTTCTTTTTTTTCTTCTCTATTTACCTGTTTTAATTCATTTTAAAGTCTTTCCTTCCCCCTTTCCCTCCAGAACTTACATTTCTTCAATAGAATCATTCCTTTCTGTAGACAGAGCTCTCCACTGAGCAAACTACTTCATATTTCAGAATTAACTATGAGTCAGTCCCACTGTTCACTCTCTAGGCAGAGCTTATAGGCAGGATTGCAGCAAGGCCCTGCCTTAATTTTCACTAGTGGCTTGTTCTGTTTCTCATTATGCAAATGGTTACCTCCCCACTGACATTCTATAGATGTGGAATGTATGCTCACACACTTGTCAGACAGCAAACCCAGGGCTAAAAATACTCACATCTGATTTTTCAAAGATGGGAATCTGGTCATTGATGTCAATGACATGGACTTGCACATCACAGATTGTTTGGAATACTGCATGGAAAGAGAACAAACGTCATGGCAATCCTGCTGCTGAAAATAGCTTCCCTCCAAAAGGGTTCACTCTGAGCAAAAGTGACTGCTGCCAGTTGCTCAGGCCAAGCAAAGCTCTGCTGTTGTAAGAAAGCACTTGAACTCCAACATCTCTTTGTCAGTGAAAACTTCACTCTCTCTCTCACTGTTCATCTCCCCAATTCCTTCAGCATTGTCCCTTTCTGTTTTGTTTCATTTCATTTCATTTCATTGCATTTCATTTCATTGCATTGCATTTCATTGCATTGCATTGCATTGCTTCATTTCATTTCATTATTTCATTGTTTCATTTCATTTCATTTTCACAGAATCACAAAATGTTAGGGGTTGGAAGGGACCTTTAGATATCATCCAGTCCAACCCCCGTGAAAGAGCAGCATCACCCAGGGCAGCCTGCACAGGAAGGCATCCAGGTGGGGTTTGAAAGTCTCCAGAGAGGGAGACTCCACAACCCCTCTGGGCAGCCTGCTCCAGGGCTCCGCCACCCTCACAGTACAGAAGTGTCTCCTCATGTTGAGGTGGAACCTCCTGTTCTCCAGCTTGTACCTGTTGATCCTTATCCTTTCAATGGGCACCACTGGAATGAGACCATCACCTTCATCCTGCCATCCACCCCTCAGATTTTGATAGACATTGATCAGATCCCTTCTCAGCCTTCTCTTCTCCAGACTAAAGAGCCCCAGGGCTCTCAGTCTTTCTTCATAGGAGAGATTTCCCTTGCTCTTTTCTAACCATGTCCCTTTACCAGGACAATGACAGCTGTGAATTGTGTTAGCTTTCTCAATATCACTTTTGCATGTCAAAAAAGCAAGATCCAGGTTGTTGGGCCACCCTGTCCTCTTGGTGGGCCATCAGGTAGCACTCCTATTTCTGTTCTAGCCAGAGTTAAACTTCAGACCTATGTAAACCTACTTGAGCAGGGGCAACCATAGCAGCAAAGATGCATGACTGTAAAAGCTTACTCTGGTCACGAGTGGTGGGTTGAAGTTTCCCATCAACATTAACTCAGCACGACTAACTCAGCTGGAAGCAAATGAAAGCTGTATTTACAAGCAAACTCTACACTCTACAGTGGAATGCAATTAGTATGGACAAAATACACAGGAGTTACAATATTGTACAGATACTTACAATTAACAAATAACATGGCATCCCCCCTGGCACCCCTCTGCTTTCCCCAGAGACCAGGGAAGCTGCTCCATTTCCCCCCCCCAAACCTCCTTCCACCTGTACCAGAGGGAAAAAAGGAGTTGAGGGAGAAGCAGTGTTAGTTCTTATCATTTCTCAAGGTCAGCCAGAAGTGTTATTTATCTCCCCAGTGAAAGCAGAAACAGCCAAGACCACAGGAGAAAAGAAAGGGGATGGGAATGGAAGTGAAACGTGAAGGATTATTGTGGTACCGCTGCATCCATCCCACACGTTTTGTCCAATGCATTTGTTTAGACTACTCTTTGCTTTCCCTTTTTACACCCCACAGTGAATATTTCTAGTTTTCTACTTTTCTGCTCGAAATCTGCAGCTAAAGTTTAAAGGCATAGCCCAAAACTGCCACCTCCTGTGCTGTACACATGTAGCTGGAAGCTAGTGGTTTGTGGCTTCACCAGCTGAAAGTTAGGCAACATTCTAAACAAAACTGTGTGCAGGGAAGTCAGTAAGCCTCCAAGCCACATCAGCAGCTTCTCCCTCTGCAAGGGTTACAATCATCTGCCCAAGTGATGCTATTCCATTACAGACATGTCATACCTCTCTTTGCATGTCAGTTCCTCCATCCACAAGTTCTGTCTGAGAGGCTTCAAGCTTTAGTATGGAGTTGACTTCCTTTTCATGAGTGAACCACAAAGACTCCTGGGAAATTATATTATGGACAAGATTCTTTTCTGAAGATTGATGCCAGCTTTTAATCTTTTAAGGTACATCATCTGGACTCTCTGAGCATCTCTCTTTGATTTCTTGATGTTCTGCTTTTTTTTCAGTGAGTCCCTCTAAAAGTTTGGAGTTTGGGGAAAACCACAGTCATGATCTCTCCTGTTTTTTCCCCTGTAGAAGGAAATCTTTGACTGTAGTACTTGCTAACAGGCTTCCCAATTTATCCACACTCTGCCTTAGAGCTGATTTCCTCCCATACTTGTGTGATGAATCATGATTAACCTCCCTTGGGGTAGTTTTAGGCTGCACCTTTAAAAGCTCCCACGGATCTTGAGCAGAAAGAGGTAGAATGCAAATAAATCACCCTTGGATGTGAAAAGGAAAATAATGATAAGTTCTAACCAATCCCATTGGACAGATATCGACCATAAGAATTAGTTTGGGAAACTTTCTTTCTCTCTCTTTGCTTCCTCACTCCAGCTGGTGCCTCTGCTGGCTCTTTGCTGAGCTTGGCTGCCTTGCTGTGTTTTGGCTAAGTCTAACAAATACATTTCTGCTCTTTCTCCTGTCCTTTTGTGTCTAGGGGGATAGAAGGAAAGGGGTAGGGAAGGGGAAGCTATTAGCACGCCCTGAGTACTGTGTTCGGTTCTGGGCCCCTCAATTTAAGAAGGATATTGAGACACTTGAATGTGTCCAGAGAAGGGCAACAAAGCTGGGGAGGGGTCTGGAGCACAGCCCTGTGAGGAGAGGCTGAGGGAGCTGGGCTTGCTTAGCCTGGAGAAGAGGAGGCTCAGAGGAGACCTTCTTGCTCTCTCCAACTCCCTGAAGGGAGGTTGTAGCCAGGTGGGGGTTGGTCTCTTCTGCCAGACACCCAGCACCAGAACGAGAGGACACAGTCTCAAGCTGTGCCAGGGGAGGTTTAGGCTCAAGGTGAGGAGAAAGTTCTTCATAGAAAGAGTAATTGGCCACTGGAATGTGCTGCCCAGGGAGGTGGTGGAGTCACATCCCTGGAGGTGTTTATAAAAAGGTTTGGATGTGGCACCTGGAGCCATGGTTTAGTAGTCCTGAGTTGTTGGGTGACAGGTTGGACTTGATGATCTCTGAGGTCTTTTCCAGCCTTATTGATTCTATGATTCTATGATCCCTCTGCACTGTTCCCATTGCCTATCTCTGGCCCCCAAGCTGTAAACAGCACAGGCTGGAGTAGCTTTGCTCCCTGTGCTGTACAAACTTTGGCTGTCAGGGGAGGAGCCTGCTGTTCAGCAACGAGTTCAAAGATCTGCAGCTGCTTTGCCTTGAATCTTCAGTTTGCTTTTGGAATAGGCCATTTAAAAAAGAAAAGGAAAAAAAGGCAAGGAAAAAAAAAGAGGGAAGTGTTTTTCCTGGCTTAGGATCCCTGACATGGGGATGTTGTCAATCTTCCTGAGCATTTCCCTGGCATTTGCTGCATTCCAGTGTAGATAGCAGCTTTGTTTGTACATACAGCTCCATTTGCTTCCACCTCAGCTGGTCTGGCAATTTAATGCTGGGGGGAATTTTCATCCCACCACACCCCTGTATCTCAAGATCAAGGCAGTACCACACCAGAGCAAGCCTGACCTCAGTGCTGCTGCCTGGCCAGGGAATCCTCCAGGTCTCCTCTCATCCCTTGGACTCAGAGCACAGAGGGTGGCAATGCGAACAGAATTATTCCAACGCGTAACAGCAGGTGTTACTTACCTGTATCTGACACCAGCACCTTCAAAGTGTAGTTGGATATGATGCCCCTGTTTAAGGACTGGCTGGTTAACTGCAAAACCCCAGTGTTTTGCTGAATGATGAAGAGCTGGCCTGTAGGAACAGCAGGAACCTGACTTTTGATGCTGAATAGCAGACGAGAGTTCAGGGTGCCCTCCTGGTCCATGTCCGTGGCAAGCACAGTGCCAATACTGCTGCCTGTGGCAGAGGAGAAACCAGTCAGTGAAAATGCAATGGTCCTGTCCCTCCACAGAGGTACATGCTGGCAACAGTGACCACACAATCCAGAGTAGAGCTGGTTGGAAGAGACCTCCAAGATAAGCCAGTCCAACCTTCCACCCACCCCAGAATGGTTGACACTAAACTGTGTGCCTAAGCACCAGGCCTACAGGCGCTTGAACCCCCCCCAGGGATGGTGACCCACCACTGCCCTGGGCAAACCATTCAGAGGTTGAGAGCATTTTCAGTGAAGAAATATTGCCTAATATCCAGCCTGAACCTCCCCTGGTGCAGCTTGGAACTATTTTCCCTGCTACTTGTCATCAAGCAGAGGCTTCCCCCTCCTTGCTACAACCTCCATTCAGGGAGCTGTAGAGAGCAATATCAATGCAAATGAAAAATGCAGCAGTGTGGGAAACACTGCAATGGACACAACCATTTGACTTCTGGGTGTTTCTCCTTTAGCATCCCAAAAGGCTGGTTTGGGCTTGGGGCAGTCATGAGGTCTGTGGTGACAGGTTGGACTTGATAGAATAGAATAGAGTAGAGTAGAGTAGAGTAGAGTAGAGTAGAGTAGAGTAGAGTAGAGTAGAGTAGAGTAGAGTAGTAAACCAGGTTGAAAGAGACCTTCAAGATCTTCATATCCAACCTATTATCCAACCCCACCTAATCAACTGAACCATGGCACCAAGCACCCCATCAAGTCTCCTCCTGAACACCTCCAATGAAGGTGACTCCACCACCTCCCTGGGCAGCCCATTCCAATGGGCAATCACTCTCTCTGTGTAGAACTTCTTCCTAACCTTCAGCCTAAACCTCCCCTGGCACAGCTTGAGACTGTGTCCTCTTGTTCTGGTGCTGGTTGCTTGAGAGAAGAGACCAACCCCCACCTGGCTACAACCTCCCTTCAGGTAGTTGTAGAGAGCAAGAAGGTCACCCCTGAATCTCCTCCAGGCTAAGCAACCCCAGCTCCCTCAGCCTCTCCTCACAGGGCTGTGTTCCAGACCCCTCCCCAGCTTTGTTGCCCTTCTCTGGACACCTTCCAGCAAGTCAACCTCCTTCCTAAACTGAGGAGCCCAGAACTGGACACAGGACTCAAGGTGTGGCCTAACCAGTGCAGTGTACAGGGGCAGAATCACCTCCCTGCTCCTGCTGGCCACACTGTTTCTGATGCAGGCCAGGATGCCATTGGCCTCCTGGCTGCCTGGGCACACTGCAGGCTCATGTTCAGCCTACCATCAAACCAGCCCCCCCAGGTCCCTCTCTGCCTGGCTGCTCTCAGCCACTCTGACCCCAGCCTGTAGCACTGCCTGGGGTTGCTGTGGCCAAAGTGCAGAACCTGGCACTTGGATGTGTTCAATCTCTTGCCCTTGGACTCTGCCCATCCATCCTGTTGATGACCTTTGAGGTCTCTTCCAACCTTGGTTGTGATTCTGTGATTCAGTCCAGAATGGCTGGGCTACATGTTTTGAAACAGCCTTGAACCAAATACCTGATCCAGTACCTGAAGAGAACCTAGGAGAGGGCTACAGAGGGACTGTTTGCAAAGGCTTGCAGTGATAGGATGAGGGGCAATGGTTTGAACTTAGAGAAGAGCAGATTTAGGCTGGATGTTAGGAACAAGTTCTTTCCCATGAGGGTGGTGGACACAGGAACAGGTTGCCCAGGGAGGTGGTTGAGGTCCCATCCCTGGAGATATTCAAGGTGAGGCTGGACAGGGCTCTGAGCAACCTGATCTAGTTGAGGATGTCCCTGCTGACTGCAGGGGGGTTGGACTGGATGCCCTTTGGAGGTCCCTTCCAACCCAAACCTTTCTGTGATTCTGTGAGGACGGGGGCAGGTTTCAATCCATTGAAGCCAAAGACACTATGCTGGAGGAAGATCTGGATGAGGGGAAATGGGCTCATGCCACTTGCAGAGCTGTGTTTCTTGCATTAGGAATAAAGGGCTGCTTTTCTTTACACACTCTAAGCAGTTGTCCAGAACTGTGGTTGGGGGAAAATGCAATTTTTCCTTTTTAAAAGGAGTAGCATAAATCTAAGTAGGGGTCTTGAACAACCTGCCTCAGGTTATGAAATCCTTCGTGAGTGGGACTGAGCAAAAACAAAAGGCCTGATTGCACAGCAGAACATTCTCTGGACAGCTACCTTTACCTCTCTGGTATCAGAGTTTCCAGCTTTATTTGCACCAGGAAGGAAAACAAAACAGACTAGACTGAATGATGTGTCAGGAAGGAAGGGACAGCCTCTGCTCACTTGGTGCTGGGACAGGACAAGAGGCAGTGGATGGAAACTCCAGACAGGGAGGTCCACCTCAACAGTGAGAAGGAACTTCTGCACTGTGAGGGTCTACAGAGCAGGAGCAGGCTGCCCAGAGAGGTGGGAGTCTCCTGCTCTGGAGTCTTTCAGCCCGTCTGGATGTGTCCGTGCAACCTCAACTAGCTTGTATGGTCTGCTTGGCAGGGTGGGTTGGACTTGATGATCTCTGGAGGTCCCTTCCAACAAAGGTCATCTTGAGTGCATCTCACAGCACTTACAGGATGGTCAAGGATCAGGCCCAGCCCTACATGGATTTAGGAGGGCAGGTCCTACCTCACCAACATGATCTCCTTCTATGATCAGCTGACTGCCTGGTGGAGGTGGGGGCAGGCTGTGGATGTGGTCTACCTGGAACCTCAGCAAGGCCTTTGACCCTTCCCCCACAGCAAACTCTGGCCAGCTGTCAGCACCTGGCTTGGACAGCACGCACTGAGCTGGGTTAGGAACTGCTGAGGCTCAGCCAGAGAGTGGTGGTGAATGGTGCCACAGCCAGCTGGCACCAGCCAGGCACAGTGGTGTCCCAAGGGATCAGTGCTGGGCCCCATGATCTTTAAATTCTTTATTGATGATCTGGATGAGGGCATCGAGTCCATCATCAGGAATTTGCAGATACACCAAGGGGGGCAGGAGTTGATCTGATGGAGGGCAGAGAGGGCTTTGCAAGGGACCTCGACAGGCTGGACAGATGGGCAGAGTCCAAGGGGCAGAGAGTGAACACATCCAAGTGCCAGGTTCTGCACATTGGCCACAGCAACCCCATGCAGTGCTACAGGCTGGGGTCAGAGTGGCTGAGAGCAGAGCAGAGAGGGACCTGGGGGTGCTGGTTGATTGTAGGCTGAACATGAGCCTGCAGTGTGCCCAGGCAGCAAGAGGCCAATGGCATCCTGGCCTGCATCAGGAACAGTGTGGCCAGCAGGAGCAGGGAGGTCATTCTGCCCTGTACAAGCACTGGTTAGGCCACACATTGAGTCCTGTGTCCAGTTCTGGCCTCTCAGTTTAGGAAGGAGGTTGATTTGCTGAAGGGTCCAGAGAAGGGCAACAAAGTTGGTGAGGGGCTTGGAACACAGCCCTGTGAGGAGAGGCTGAGGGAGCTGGGGTTGCTTAGCCTGGAGAAGAGGAGACTCAGGGGTGACCTTCTTGCTCTCTACAGCGACCTGAAGGGAGGTTGTGGACAGGCAGAGGTTGGTCTCTTCTCCCAGGCAGGCAACCAGCAGCAGAACAAGAGGACACAGTCTCAAGCTGTGCCAGGGCAGGTTTAGACTGGATGTTAGGAAGAAGTGCTTGCCCATTGGAATGGGCTGCCTGGGGAGGTGGTGGAGTCACCTTCATTGGAGGTGTTCAGGAGGAGACTTGCTGGGGTGCTTGGTGCCATGGTTTAGTTGTTCAGGTGGGTTGGACTGGTTGATGGGTTGGATGTGATGATCTTGAAGGTCTCTTCCAACCTGGTGTATTGTATTGTATTGTAACCACTAACATCCTGGGATCCTGTGATGCTGTGTGAAGGAGTGGAAGCTGTTTTCTTACCTGCACCTTCATTTTCTTGAACTTCCAGCACAGTGATGGCCTGCTGGCACACAGGGGGATTGTCATTAATGTCTTCCACAATAACATGAATCTGCAGGGGCTTGTCCACCAGCTCTCCCTCTTTATCTTTTGTGACCACAAAGAAAGTATACTGCAAGGAGAATACTGAGATTCAGGTGTGCTGAATGGGTGCTGTGACAGCATTAGTGTTTAGATGCTTACCTATGGGATCATTCCATGCAAATGAAATATCCTCTCCTATGTTTGCTCAGTATTTTCATTCTCTTTGATTCAGAGCTCTTCCATCATGCCTCAGGGCCTGAGGTCTGAGCTGTCAAATGCATTCAAAAGCCCTGAATATTTCACTGCACTGTAAACTTCCTCTCACCACACCTCAAGGAGTCCAGGAATATCACATTTTTGGCACTGCAAATTCATCTGACAACATACAGAGGTGGGATTCCTCCATCACATCTGATCTCTGGCCTATTCTGTGCCCAAATTTCAGAATTACAGAAATAACCAGGTTGGAAAAGACCTTCAGGATCATCAAGTCCAACCTATCACCCAACACCATCTAGTCAACTAAGCCATGGCTCCAAGTGCCACATCCAGGCTCTTCCTAAACACCTCCAGGGATGGTGACTCCACCACCTCCCTGCACAGCACATTCCAATGGCCAATCTCTCTTGCTGGGAAGAATTTGTTCCTAATATCCAGCCTGAACCTCCCCTGGCACAGCTTGAGACTGTGTCCTCTTGTTCTGGTGCTGGGTGCCTGGGAGAAGACACCAGGCCCCACCTGGCTACAACCTCCCTTTAGGGAGTTGTAGAGAGCAATAATGGCTCCCCTGAGCCTCTCCTTCTCCAGGAAGCAAAAGCGGACAGAAGATTTGAGTATTGTGTCCAGTTCAATATAAGAAGGACATTGAGACATTTGATCATGTCCAGAGAAGGGTAATGAGGCTGGGGAGGGGTCTGGAGCACAGCCCTGTGAGGAGAGGCTGAGGCAGCTGGGGTTGCTTAGCCTGGAGAAGAGGAGGCTCAGGGGAGACCTTCTTGCTCTCTCCAACTCCCTGCAGGGAGGTTGTAGCCAGGTGGGGGTTCGTCTCTTCTCCCAGGCAAGCAGCACCCGAACAGGAGGACACAGTCTCAAGGTGCATCAGGGGAAGATTAGGCTCAAGGTGAGGAGAAAGTTCTTCCCAGCAAGAGAGATTGGCCATTGGAATGTGCTGCCCAGGGAGGTGGTGGAGTCACATCCCTGGAGGTGTTCAAGAGGGGATTGGATGTGACACTTGGAGCCATGGTTAAGTTGTCAGGAGGTGTTGGGTGACAGGTTGGACTTGATGATCTTTAAGGTCCTCTCCAACCTTATTGATTCTATGATTCTGTGATTTTCTGTCTGAAAGACCCCCTGGTAAGGAATTTCAGTGAACTTCACAGTGCAACTGCAAGCTCAACTCAGCTTCTGCTGTGAAGAGATCCCTGAGGCCCCTGGAATCTGGAGTAGACCTGAAACACCTAAATTTCCTGCCTTTCACAAGTGCCTAACTCCTGCTCTTTCCTACAATCCTGCCATGGTTAGTCTGTGTTGTATGTTACACACAGACTGTGGGCAGTGACTGGAGCTGCCAGCCCCGTGGAGAGATGTTGTAGGGTTCCAAGCTGGAGGCTGTTTCCAGGGCAGCAGATGAATGTGCTTTCATACCTATTAAAGCCATTCCCAAACACAAATGACAAGAAACAAACCTTTCCTTCTTTCTCCCCCCCCCCTTCTATCCTTTCTAGTTGGCTTTCCCACATTTATTCCCACACTAGTAGCCAGCTTCCTGCTATGGGGAGGTTTTAGGTGGTCTGTTGTGGGGTTTTCCCCCCCTCCAGTCAGTGAGGGTTTGTGTGTTTACTTACAGCATCCTTTTCTTCCCTGTCCAGTGGTTCAGTCACATAAATGACCCCATCCTGGTCGATGGAGAATGGGAGCCTGGGCAGCTTTTCCTTTTCAAACACGTCATAAATGACATCTGGTTCATTTGAGTGCACCTGAAAACACACAAATAAATCAGGAGTGTGGACTGAGATTTAACTGGGATCCTTTCTGGACCAGAAACAGAAGAGATTGCATTCCTGGGAGCTTCATAAGCCAGAAAGTCAGCACTTTGGCAAGCCCTTGGGGCGAGCTGCAGAAAAGCAGACTGATAATCTGCCTCTTCTCTTTGAAGTGCTGTGATGAAGCCATTTCACCTCAGTTTCTCCAGCTGTCCAGGTGGGCTACAGCACATTTCTTTATGGAAAGGTTTAGAGATGTGCAGCTGAATGGTAATACACAAGAAGAAAGCACTGTAGGTGTGCTTGAATGTCTTGACACTAATTCATTCCATCTCCTTACACTCTCTCTTGCCCGTGGCTTTGGTTTATCTAATTCAGAGCTGTAGAGCAAGAAAGCAAGCACCCAGCACCCATCTGCACTGTGTGTGTATACCCATCAAGGTCTGTAATGTGGGATCTCTAGTGGGATGCTTCAGATTTAAAGTGCAGTGGATTCATTAGCAGACTGCTAATTAGTGAAGGGGTCCATACTACTACTAATAGTAGTCCATATTACTAATAGTGTGGCCAGCAGGAGCAGGGAAGTCCTTGTGCACTGTGCTCAGCACTGCTTAGGCCACACCTTGAGTCCTGTGTCCAGTTCTGGGCCCCTCAGGTTAGGAAAGATGTCCTGGAAGGTGTCCAGAGAAGGGCAACAAGGCTGGGGAGGGGTCTGGAGCACAGCCCTGTGAGGAGAGGCTGAGGGAGCTGGGGTTGCTTAGCCTGGAGAAGAGGAGGCTCAGGGGAGACCTTCTTGCTCTCTCAACTCCCTGAAGGGAGTTGTAGCCAGGTGGGGGTTGGTCTCTTCTCCCAGGCAGGCAAGCAGCACCAGAACAAGAGGACACAGTCTCAAGCTGTGCCAGGGGAAGTTTAGGCTGGAGGTTAGGAAGAAATTCTTCCCAGCAAGAGAGATTGGCCATTGGAATGTGCTGCCCAGGGAGGTGGTGGAGTCACCATCCCTGGAAGTGTTTAAGAAGAGACTGGATGAGGCACTTGGTACCATGGTTTAGTTGACTAGATGGTGTTGGATGATAGGTTGGACTTGATGATCTCAAAGGTCTTTCCCAACCAGGTTAATCCTGTGCTACAGCTCATGTTTTATACTGCCTAGCAGCAGCTGCATTTCATTTTCCCCTAGGCAGAATCAACATGGCATGTGACATTTATCTCCAGAATGGGAGCTCCATCCCATGTTAGTTTTCCTTCCTTGGCACTGCTCAGTTACTCTTGCACACTGGATCCAAGGAATCCTGCCATGTCCAAGGGATGACAGCACTGGGAATGTCAGTGCCAAGGCATTTCTCTAAGTCAAACATTACTGGAAGGCCGCTGGGCTGCCAGTTAATATTTATTGATGGATGCATCGCCACCGGTCTGCAGTCACCAGCAAACAATTTTGCATTTGCACTGGGAAAAGAGAATATCTTGGGAATGCAGCATGCTGAAGCAGGGCACCCCAGTCCTTCTGAGGTCCTTTTGATATAGCAGGTGTGATGCATCAGAAAAAACAGTCACAAAACTGGTCACAGCAGCTGAGCCTGGGGGTGGGGGACTGCCCGCAACAGGGTTGCATTGGATCTGGTCCCCTGCCAAGCTCTCCTGCAGATGGAAGAAGCTAACCTCAAAACAACCTTCAACAGGTTAACTCTTGGTTTGCCCAAAGCTTGAAGGGGCTGAATGTTAGAGCAATGCTGGAAGTGCTCTAAGAAACACGGTGGGAAAGGAGAGTGGCACCTCCACAGAGGCATCCAACTGCCATACATCTGTCTGCAAGTTCCCTTCAGGTGTCTCAGGAGCTTTGTCTCTCATGCTGTGCCAAAGAGCCTTGTAAAGCACATTTTTTTTTCCTCCTCCAGCCTGTAACAGAATTCTCCAAGCATTTCCTTTATCTATGGGATATTCTAACACACAGGCAGTGCTAGCACCATCTCCAAACTGAAGGGCAAAGTCTAGTCACACTGTTGGAATCATAGAATTGTCAGGGTTGGAAGGGACCTCAAGGGTCAGGCAGTTGCAAACCCCTGCCATGGGC
>CM037638.1:3831309-3875244 GCA_015227895.2 Colaptes auratus
GACTGTGTCCTCTTGTTCTGGTGCTGGGTGCCTGGAGAAGAGACCAACCCCCACCGGCTACAAACCTCCCTTCAGGGAGTTGGAGAGAGCAAGAAGGTCTCCCCTGAGCCTCCTCTTCTCCAGGCTGAGCAACCCCCGCTCCCTCAGCCTCTCCTCACACTAGGCTGTGCTCCAACCCCTCCCCAGCCCATTGCCCTTCTTTGGACATTTTCAAGTGTCTCAATGTCCTCCTTATATTGAACTGGACACAGTACTCAATCTTCTGTCCCTTTTGCTTCCTGGAGAAGGAGAGGCTCAGGGGAGCCATTATTGCTCTCTACAACTCCCTGAAGGGAGGTTGTAGCCAGGTGCAGCTTGGTGTCTTCTCCCAGAAACCAGCACCAGAACAAGAGGACACAGCCTCAAGCTTGCCAGGGAGGTTCAGGCTGGATGTTAGAACAAATTTCTTCCCAGCAAGAGAATTGCCCATTGGAATGTGCTGCCCAGGGAGGTTGTGGAGTCACCATCACTGGAGGTGTTTATGAAGAGCCTGGATGTGGCACTTGGAGCCATGGCTTAGTTGACTAGATGCTGTTGGGTGATAGGTTGGACTGGATGATCCTGAAGGTCTTTTCCAACCTGGTTATTTCTGTAATTCTGAAATTTGGGCACAGAATAGGCCAGAGATCAGATGTGATGGAGGAATCCCACTTCTGTATGTGGTCAGATGAATTTGCAGTGCCAAAAATGTGCTATTCCTGGACTCCTTGAGGTTTGGTGAGAGGAAGTTTACAGTGCAGTGAAATATTCAGGGCTTTTGAATGCATTTGACAGCTCAGACCTCAGGCCCTGAGGCATGATGGAAGAGCTCTGAATCAAAGAGAATGAAAATACTCAGCAAACATAGGAGAGGGTATTTCATTTGCATGGAATGATCCCATAGGTAAGCATCTAGACACTAATGTTGTCACAGCAGCCATTCAGCACACCTGAATCTCAGTATTCTCCTTGCAGTATACTTTCTTTGTGGTCACAAAAGATAAAGAGGGAGAGCTGGTGGACAAGCCCCTGCAGATTCAAGTTATTGTGGAAGACATTAATGACAATCCCCCTGTGTGCCAGCAGGCCATCACTGTGCTGGAAGTTCAAGAAAATGAAGGTGCAGGTAAGAAAACAGCTTCCACTCCTTCACACAGCATCACAGGATCCCAGGATGTTAGGGGTTACAATACAATACAAATACACAGTTGGAAGAGACCTTCAGATCATCACATCCAACCTATCACCAATCCAACCCACCTGAACAACTAAACCATGGCACCAAGCACCCCATCAAGTCTCCTCCTGAACACCTCCAATGATGGTGACTCCACCACCTCCCCAGGCAGCCCATTCCAATGGGCAAGCACTTCTTCCTAACATCCAGTCTAAACCTGCCCTGGCGCAGCTGTGAGACTGTGTCCGTCTTGTTCTGTTGCTGCTTGCCTGCCTGGGAGAAGAGACCACCTCTGCCTGGCCACAACCTCCCTTCAGGGAGTTGTGACAGCATAAGGTCCCCCCAGTCTCCTCTTCCCAGCTAAGCAACCCAGCTCCCTCAGCCTCTCCTCACAGGGCTGTGTTCCAGACCCCTCCCCAGCTTTTTTGCCCTTCTCTGGACACGTTCCAGCAACTCAACATCCTTCCTAAACTGAGGGCCCAGAACTGGACAAGGACTCAAGGTGTGGCCTAAGCAGTGCAGTGTACAGGGGGAGAATGACCTCCCTGCTCCTGCTGGCCACACTGTTCCTGATGCAGGCCAGGATGGCCATTGCCCTCCTGGCTGCCTGGGCACACTGCAGCATGCTCATTTCACCTACAATCAACCAGCACCCCCAGGTCCTCTCTTCCTGGCTGCTCTCAGCCACTCTGACCCCAGCCTGTAGCACTGCCTGGGGTTGCTGTGGCCAATGTGCAGAACCCAGCACTTGGATGTGTTCAATCTCTTGCCCTTGGACTCTGCCCATCTGTCCAGCCTGTTGATGACCTTTGAGGTCTCTTCCAACCTTGGTGGTGATTCTGTGATTCAGTCCAGAATGGCTGGGCTACATGTTTTGAAACAGCCTTGAACCAAATACCTGATCCAGTACCTGAAGAGAACCTAGGAGAGGGCTACAGAGAGACTGTTTGCAAAGGCCTGCAGTGATAGGATGAGGGGCAATGGTTTGAACTTAGAGAAGAGCAGATTTAGGCTGGATGCTAGGAACAAGTTCTTTCCCATGAGGGTGGTGGACACAGGAACAGGTTGCCCAGGGAAGTGGTTGAGGCCCCATCCCTGGAGATATTCAAGGTGAGGCTGGACAGGGCTCTGAGCAACCTGATCTAGTTGAGGATGTCCCTGCTGACTGCAGGGGGGTTGGACTGGATGAGCTTTGGAGGTCCCTTCCAACCCAAACCTTTCTGTGATTCTATGTGAGGACCTGGGGGCAGGTTTCAATCCATTGAAGCCAAAGACCCTATGCTGGAGGAAGATCTGGATGAGGGGAAGTGGGCTCATGCCACTTGCAGAGCAGTATTTCTTGCATTAGGAATAAAGGGCTGCTTTTCTTTACACACTCTAAGCAGTTGTCCAGAACTGTGGTTGGGGGAAAATGCAATTTTTCCTTTTTAAAAGGAGCAGCATAAATCTAAGTAGGGGTCTTGAACTACCTGCTCAGGGTATTGAAATCCCTTCCATGTGAATTACTGAAGCAAAAACCACAGGCCTGATTGCACAGCAGAACATTTCTCTGGGACAGCTACCTTTTACTCTCTGGTATCAGAGTTCCCAGCTTTATTTGCACCCAGAAGGAAACAAAAACAGGACTAGAATGATGTGTCAGGAAGGAAGGGACAGCCTCTGCTCACTTGTGCCCTGGGACAGGACAAGAGGCAATGGATGGAAACTCCAGCACAGGAGGTTCCACCTCAACATGAGGAGGAACTTCTTCACTGTGAGGGTCACAGAGCCCTGGAGCAGGCTGCCCAGAGAGGTTGTGGAGTCTCCTGCTCTGGAGTCTTTTCAGCCCTGTCTGGATCTGTTCCTGTGCAACCTCAACTAGATTGTATGGTCCTGCTCTGGCAGGGGGGGTTGGAATCGATGATCTTCGGAGGTCCCTTCCAACAAAGGTCATCTTGAGTGCAATCTCACAGCACTTACAGGATGGCCAAGGGATCAGGCCCAGCCCTACGTGGATTTAGGAAGGGCAGGTCCTGCCTCACCAACCTGATCTCCTTCTATGCCCAGGTGACTGCCTGGTGGATGTGGGGCAGGCTGTGGATGTGATCTGCCTGGACTTCAGCAAGGCCTTTGACACCGTCCCCCATAGCAAACTCCTGGCCAAGCTGTCAGCCCCTGGCTTGGACAGCAGCACTCTGAGCTGGGTTAGGAACTGGCTGGAGGCTGAGCCCAGAGAGTGGTGGTGAATGGTGCCACAGCCAGCTGGAGGCCAGGCACCAGTGGTGTCCCCCAGGGATCAGTGCTGGGCCCCATGCTCTTCAACATCTTTATTGATGATCTGGGTGAGGGCATTGAGTCCATCATCAGTAAATTTGCAGCTGACACCAAGCTGGGGGCAGGAGTTGATCTGCTGGAGGGCAGAGAGGCTCTGCAGAGGGACCTCGACAGGCTGGACAGATGGGCAGAGGCCAAGGGCAGGAGATTGAACACATCCAAGTGCCAGGTGCTGCACATTGGCCACAGCAACCCCAGGCAGTGCTACAGGCTGGGGTCAGAGTGGCTGGAGAGCGGCCAGGCAGAGAGGGACCTGGGGGTGCTGGTTGATGGGAGGCTGAACATGAGCCTGCAGTGTGCCCAGGCAGCCAGGAGGCCAATGCATCCTGGCCTGCATCAGGAACAGTGTGGCCAGCAGGAGCAGGGAGGTCATTCTGCCCCTGTACACTGCACTGCTTAGGCCACACCTTGAGTCCTGTGTCCAGTTCTGGGCCCCTCAGTTTAGGAAGGAGGTTGACTTGCTGGAAGGTGTCCAGAGAAGGCAACAAGCTGGGGAGGGGTCTGGAACACAGCCCTGTGAGGAGAGGCTGAGGGAGCTGGGGTTGCTTAGCCTGGAGGAGATTCAGGGGTGACCTTATTGCTGTCTACAACTCCCTGAAGGGAGGTTGTAGCCAGGTGGGGGTTGGTCTCTTCTCCCAAGCAACCAGCACCAGAACAAGAGGACACAGTCTCAAGCCGTGCCAGGGGAGCTTTAGGCTGAAGGTTAGGAAGAAGTTCTACACAGAGAGAGTGATTGCCCATTGGAATGGGCTGCCCAGGGAGGTGGTGGAGTCACCTTCATTGGAGGTGTTCAGGAGGAGACTTGATGGGGTGCTTGGTTGTATGGTTTAGTTGATTAGGTGGGGTTGGATAATAGGTTGGATATGATGATCTTGAAGCTCTCTTCCAACCTGGTTTACTCTACTCTCCAACCTGTCACCACAGACCTCATGACAAACCACAGACCTCATGACTGCCCCAAGCCCAAACCAGCCTTTTGGGATGCTAAAGGAGAAACACCCAGAAGTCAAATGGTTGTGTCCATTGCAGTGTTTCCCACACTGCTGCATTTTTCATTTGCATTGATATTGCTCTCTACAGCTCCCTGAATGGAGGTTGTAGCAAGGAGGGGGAAGCCTCTGCTCCTTGATGACAAGTAGCAGGGAAAATAGTTCCAAGCTGCACCAGGCGAGGTTCAGGCTGGATATTAGGCAATATTTCTTCACTGAAAATGCTCTCAACCTCTGGAATGGTTTGCCCAGGGCAGTGGTGGAGTCACCATCCCTGGGGGGGGTTCAAGCAGCCTGTAGACCTGGTGCTTAGGCACACGGTTTGGTGTCAACCATTCTGGGGTGGGTGGAAGGTTGGACTGGCTTATCTTGGAGGTCTCTTCCAACCAGCTCTACTCTGGATTGTGTGGTCACTGTTGCCAGCATGCACCTCTGTGGAGGGACAGGACCATTGCATTTTCACTGACTGGTTTCTCCTCTGCCACAGGCAGCAGTATTGGCACTGTGCTTGCCACGGACATGGACCAGGAGGGCACCCTGAACTCTCGTCTGCTATTCAGCATCAAAAGTCAGGTTCCTGCTATTCCTACAGGCCAGCTCTTCATCATTCAGCAAAACACTGGGGTTTTGCAGTTAACCAGCCAGTCCTTAACAGGGGCATCATATCCACTACACTTTGAAGGTGCTGGTGTCAGATACAGGTAAGTAACACCTGCTGTTACGCGTTGGAGTAATTCTGTTCGCATTGCCACCCTCTGTGCTCTGAGTCCAAGGGATGAGAGGAGACCTGGAGGATTCCCTGGCCAGGCAGCAGCACTGAGGTCAGGCTTGCTCTGGTGTGGTACTGCCTTGATCTTGAGATACAGGGGTGTGGTGGGATGAAAATTCCCCCCAGCATTAAATTGCCAGACCAGCTGAGGTGGAAGCAAATGAAGCTGTATGTACAAACAAAACTGCCATCTACAATGGAATGCAGCAAATGCCAGGGAAATGCTCAGGAAGATTGACAACATCCCCATGTCAGGGATCCAGGAAAAACACTTCCCTCTTTTTTTTTTCTCCTTGCCTTTTTTTCCTTTTCTTTTTTAAATGGCCTATTCCAAAAGCAAACTGAAGATTCAAGGCAAAGCAGCTGCAGATCTTCGAACTCGTTGCTGAACAGCAGGCTCCTCCCCTGACAGCCAAAGTTTGTACAGCACAGGGAGCAAAGCTACTCCAGCCTGTGCTGTTTACAGCTTGGGGGCCAGAGATAGGCAATGGGAACAGCTGCAGAGGGATCATAGAATCATAGAATCAATAAGGCTGGAAAAGACCTCAGAGATCATCAAGTCCAACCTGTCACCCAACACCTCAGGACTACTAAACCATGGCTCCAGGTGCCACATCCAAGCCTTTTTATAAACACCTCCAGGGATGGTGACTCCACCACCTCCCTGAGCAGCACATTCCAGTGGCCAATTACTCTTTCTATGAAGAACTTTCTCCTCACCTTGAGCCTAAACCTCCCCTGGCACAGCTTGAGACTGTGTCCTCTTGTTCTGGTGCTGGGTGCCTGGGAGAAGAGACCAACCCCCTCCTGGCTACAACCTCCCTTCAGGGAGTTGTAGAGAGCAAGAAGGTCTCCTCTGAGCCTCCTCTTCTTCAGGCTAAGCAAGCCCAGCTCCCTCAGCCTCTCCTCCCAGGGCTGTGCTCCAGACCCCTCCCCAGCTTTGTTGCCCTTCTCTGGACACATTCAAGTGTCTCAATATCCTTCTTAAATTGAGGGGCCCAGAACTGGACACAGTACTCAGGGTGTGCTAATAGCTTCTCCTTCCCTACCCCTTTCCTTCTATCCCCCTAGACACAAAAGGACAGGAGAAAGAGCAGAAATGTGTTTGTTAGACTTAGCCAAAACACAGCAAGGCAGCCAAGCTCAGCAAAGAGCCAGTGGAGGCACCAGCTGGAGTGAGGAAGCAAAGAGAGAGAAAGAAAGTTTCCCAAACTAATTCTTATGGTCGATATCTGTCCAATGGGATTGGTTAGAACTTATCATTATTTTCCTTTTCACATCCAAGGTGTTTATTTGCATTCTACCCTCTTTCTGCTCAAGATCCGTGGGAGCTTTTAAAGGTGCAGCCTAAAACTACCCCAAGGGAGGTTAATCATGATTCATCACACAAGTATGGGAGGAAATCAGCTCTAAGGCAGAGTGTGGATAAATTGGGAAGCCTGTTAGCAAGTACTACAGTCAAAGATTTCCTTCTACAGGGGAAAAAACAGGAGAGATCATGACTGTGGTTTTCCCCAAACTCCAAACTTTTAGAGGGACTCACTGAAAAAAAAGCAGAACATCAAGAAATCAAAGAGAGATGCTCAGAGAGTCCAGATGATGTATCTTAAAAGATTAAAAGCTGGCATCAATCTTCAGAAAAGAATCTTGTCCATAATATAATTTCCCAGGAGTCTTTTGTGGTTCACTCCATGAAAAGGAAGTCAAACTCCATACTAAAGCTTGAAGCCCTCTCAGACAGAACTTGTGGATGGAGGAACTGACATGCAAAGAGGGCTGTATGACATGTCTGTAAATGGAATAGCATCACTTGGGCAGATGATTTGTAACCCTTGCAGAGGGAGAAGCTGGTGATGTGGCTTGGAGGCTTACTTGACTTCCCTGCACACAGTTTTGTTTAGAATGTTGCCTAACTTTGAGCTGGTGAAGCCACAAACCACTAGCTTCCAGCTACATGTGTACAGCACAGGAGGTGGCAGTTTTGGGCTATGCCTTTAAACTTTAGCTGCAGATTTCGAGCAGAAAAAGTAGAAAACTAGAAATAATTCACTGTGGGGTGTAAAAAGGGAAAGCAAAGAGTATTCTAAACAAATGCATTGGACAAAACATGTGGGATGGATGCAGCGGTACCACAATAATCCTTCACGTTTCACTTCCATTCCCATCCCCTTTCTTTTCTCCTGTGGTCTTGGCTGTTCTGCTTTCACTGGGGAGATAAATAACACTTCTGGCTGACCTTGAGAAATGATAAGAACTAACACTGCTTCTCTCTCAACTCCTTTTTTCCCTCTGGTACAGGTGGAAGGAGGTTTGGGGGGGGCAATGGAGCAGCTTCCCTGGTCTCTGGGGAAAGCAGAGGGGTGCCAGGGGGGATGCCATGTTATTTGTTAATTGTAAGTATCTGTACAATATTGTAGCTCCTGTGTATTTTGTCCATACTCATTGCATTCCACTGTAGAGTGTAGAGTTTGCTTGTAAATACAGCTTTCATTTGCTTCCAGCTGAGTTAGTCGTGCTGAGTTAATGTTGATGGGAAACTTCAACCCACCACACGTGACCAGAGTAAGCTTTTACAGTCATGCATCTTTGCTGCTATGGTTGCCCCTGCTCAAGTAGGTTTACATAGGGTCTGAAGTTTAACTCTGGCTAGAACAGAAATAGGAGTGCTACCTGATGGCCCACCAAGAGGACAGGGTAGCCCAGCAACCTGGATCTTGCTTTTTTGACATGCAAAAGTGATATTGAGAAAGCTAACACAATTCACAGCTGTCATTGTCCTGGTAAAGGGCCATGGTTAGAAAAGAGCAAGGGAAATCTCTCCTATGAAGAAAGACTGAGAGCCCTGGGGCTCTTTAGTCTGGAGAAGAGAAGGCTGAGAAGGGATCTGATCAATGTCTATCAAAATCTGAGGGGTGGATGGCAGGATGAAGGTGATGGTCTCTTTCCAGTGGTGCCCATTGAAAGGACAAAGATCAACAGGTACAAGCTGGAGAACAGGAGGTTCCACCTCAACATGAGGAGACACTTCTGTACTGTGAGGGTGGCAGAGCCCTGGAGCAAGCTGCCCAGAGGGGTGGTGGAGTCTCCCTCTCTGGAAACTTTCAAACCCCACCTGGATGCCTTCCTGTGCAGGCTGCCCTGGGTGATGCTGCTCTTTCACAGGGGTTGGACTGGATGATATCTAAAGGTCCCTTCCAACCCCTCACATTTTGTGATTCTGTGAAAATGAAATGAAATGAAACAATGAAATATGAAATGAAATGAAGCAATGCAATGCAACGTAATGCAATGCAATGCAATGCAATGCAATTAAATGCAATGCAATGCAATGCAATGCAATGCAATGAAATGCAATGTAATGCAATGCAATGCAATGAAATGCAATGTAATGCAATGAAATGCAATGTAATGCAATGAAATGCAATGTAATGCAATGCAATGCAATGCAATGAAATGAAACAAAACAGAAAGGGACAATGCTGAAGGAATTGGGGAGATGAACAGTGAGAGAGAGAGTGAAGTTTTCACTGACAAAGAGATGTTGGAGTTCAAGTGCTTCTTACAACAGCAGAGCTTTGCTTGGCCTGAGCAACTGGCAGCAGTCACTTTTGCTCAGAGTGAACCCTTTTGGAGGGAAGCTATTTTCAGCAGCAGGATTGCCATGACGTTTGTTCTCTTTCCATGCAGTATTCCAAACAATCTGTGATGTGCAAGTCCATGTCATTGACATCAATGACCAGATTCCCATCTTTGAAAAATCAGATGTGAGTATTTTTAGCCCTGGGTTTGCTGTCTGACAAGTGTGTGAGCATACATTCCACGTCTATAGAATGTCAGTGGGGAGGTAACCATTTGCATAATGAGAAACAGAACAAGCCAGTAGTGAAAATTAAGGCAAGGCCTTGCTGCAAAGCCTGCCTATAAGCTCTGCCTAGAGAGTGAACAGTGGGACTGACTCATAGTTAATTCTGAAATACGAAGTAGTTTGCTCAGTGGAGAGCTCTGTCTACAGAAAGGAATGATTCTATTGAAGAAATGTAAGTTCTGGAGGGAAAGGGGGAAGGAAAGACTTTAAAATGAATTAAAACAGGTAAATAGAGAAGAAAAAAAAGAAGATCTAATATCTCCCAAGTTCCCCTCCAAACACATTATTAATGTATCCAGAAAGGCCAGAAGGTGAATGGAAATCAAAGGCTCTGTTTGCCTTAACCAGAAACAATGACCAATGATTGGTGTGCAAATGTCTGTCTGCTGGCCTTTGGTTGTGGAACAGGCATCAGGCTCTTGCCTCTTCCTCTTGTGAGGGTGCTGGCATCTGAGAGAGAGACCTGCAGGCCTGCCAGCTAGCCCAAGCCTCCCTGCAGATGCTCTAGTAGGTGGAGTGTCTACATCTATGTGTCTAAGCTCCCACCATACTTGTAGGCAATGTAGATGGTGGGCTTAGGAGAGCTGTCTCCTACTCCATCAGGTGTAGGTGCCCTCTCTGGGAAGCTGTGCTGGATTCTGGGTTGGGCTGCACTGCCCAGCTCTCTGCTGATGATAACAGGAGCAGACTAGGTGCCTCCATAGCAGGCTGGTGACCTTCTTACCTCAAAGCCTCAGACCTGGACTTGGTCTCCAGATGACCTGCTAGGTCAGGGCACACAATCATATAGGGTAGATGGAGCTAGGCTGCTGGTGTGGCCATGGCCTGGGGTGCACAAGCAATTAATGATGTGGCATTCAGTGTCTAGAGTGCTCACTGGGTGCAGAGGAGCTGTGCCTGCAATGCTCAAAGCAGCCCTACTGCTGTGAGCAATGCTTGTGGTGTGGTTCCACCAGAGGAGCCAAAGGTGTGGGACTCCTGCTGTACTAGCAGCTTGTGCACTGACAGAGAACCCACCCCTTTTGATAAATAGATGGCTAGAACAAAGGGATATAACAACTTTGCAGAGATCCCAGTGCCCATCTTGCAGCTCTGGGTTCCCCTGGGCAGTGAGCTAACTCACCTGGACTGTTGCAAGGCACTTGACAACTGCTCTTGTGCACCTCTCTGACCTGGTTACACCTCTGCAGTGAAATGCACTCACAGCTTCCCTCCCTCAAGGAGCTGCTCTGGGTTAAAACACCTCCATGCTTGTGGGTCACAAACTTGTTGCAGTGCTTGGATGTTTATCTGCAGGTGTTGCTGTGTGTGTCCTGTTCCAACAATCTCTCTCTCCTCAGTATGACAGTGTGACTGTTGCTGAAAATCTCCCAGTAGGAACTGTGCTATTAGAAATTCAAGCCACAGATGGAGATGAGCCTGGCACAGGGAGCTCCTACATCATTTACCAGGTGAAGGAGGGAGATCCCAACAACACCTTCATCATAGAGACAGATGCTGAAACAAACCGAGGGTTCCTGAAGGTTAACAAGGTGAGCAGAGGGGTTTATTTTCCTCCCTTTTGTATATACAGCTCTATATTTGCCAGGAACAGGAACTGTCCTGAAGAAAAGGCCTTGGGGGTGCTGGGGGAGGAGAAGCTCAGCAGGAGCCGGCAGTGAGCACTTGCAGCCCAGAGAGCCAAGCAGAGCCTGGGCTGCAGCAAGAGAAGTGTGGCCAGCAGGGCCAGGGAGGGGATTCTGCCCCCTCTGCTCCACTCTGCTGAGACCACAGCTGGAGCTCTGTGTCCAGTTCAGCAGCCCCTAGAACAGGAAGGATCTGGGGGTGCTAGAGGGTGTCCAGAGAAGGGCCACGAGGATGAGCAGAGGGCTGGAGCTGCTCTGCTATGGGGACAGACTGAGGGAGTTGGGGCTGTTCAGTCTGGAGAAGAGAAGGCTCCCAGGAGACCTAATTGTGGCCTTGCAGTATCTGAAGAGGGCTCCAAGAAAGCTGGGGAGGGGCTTCAGAGGGTGTCAGGGAGTGATAGGACTGGGGGGAATGGAACAGAACTAGAAATAGGTAGATTCAGATTGGATGTTAGGCAGAAGTTGTTCCCCATGAGGGTGGTGAGAGCCCCTGGCACAGGTTGCCCAGGGAGGTGGTGGCAGCCTCCTGCCTGGAGGTGTTTGCAGCCAGGTTGGATGTGGCTGTGAGCAACCTGCTGCAGTGTGAGGTGTCCCTGGCCATGGCAGGGGGCTTGGAACTGGCTGAGCCTTGAGGTCCCTTCCAGCCCTGACAATTCTGTATCTATGGTTTGCAGGTGAGGACACTGGCTGGTAGTGGAGCATGGTCAACCTAACCATGGATGAGGCCTTGAACAACCTGGTCTAGTAGAAGGTGTCCTTGCCAATGCAGGGAGGTTTGGAACTGGATGATTTTTAAGGTCCCTTCCAACCTAAATCATCCTATGAACCTCTGAATCTTCAGGCTTAACCTCAGAGTTCCTTTTTCCCAAGGAGGCAATTGTGAGAACCTCCATGGTGTAGCAACCCTCATATGACTTTTGCCAGGCTGAAGGCCACCTGGGACTTGGATAGGTCTATAAATACCATTGCTGTAAACAGGATATAGTCATTAGGCTTAGGTGGCAACATCATGAGGAAATGCAGTTGCTGAGGAATCCTCCACGTGGGCATATGGTTTCATTTAAAAGGGCTGCTCCCAGTGTCCCTCTTGCAGCTGAGAGTTCTCCCTTGCTTTGTCTGCATCCAGCATCTGTGCCTGCTTGAGAAGAGGGAGATTTGTGGTGTCCTGTGGGAGCTCCTCGTGGGAATAAAGAATCATAGAGTCACAGATTCATAGAAGAGTCTGGGCTGGAAGGGACCTGTCATCTAGTGCAACCCCACTCTGCATAAGCAGGGACATCCCTAACTAGATCAGGCTGCCCAGAGCCCTGCCAAGCCTCACCTTGAATATCTCCAGGGATGGGGCATCAACCACCTCCCTGGGCAGTCTTTTACTGTGCTCTACCACCCTCATGGTAAAGAACTTGTTCCTAACATCCAATCTAAATCTATTCTTTTCTAGTTTGAAGCCACTGCCCCTCATCCTGCCCCTGCAGGCCTTTGCATACAGTCTCTCTGGGCCCCTCAGTTTAAGAAGGACACTGAGACACTTGAACATGTCCAGAGAAGGGCAACGAGGCTGGGGAGAGGCCTTGAGCACAGCCCTGTGAGGAGAGGCTGAGGGAGCTGGGGTTGCTTAGCCTGGAGAAGAGGAGGCTCAGGGGAGACCTTCTGGCTCTCTCCAACTCCCTGCAGCGAGGTTGTAGCCAGGTGGGGGTTGGTGGAGTGGTGGTCTCTTCTCCCAGGCAGGCACCCAGCACCAGAACAAGAGGACACAGTCTCAAGCTGTGCCAGGGGAGGTTTAGGCTCAAGGTGAGGAGAAAGTTCTTCATAGAAAGAGTAATTGGCCACTGGAATGTGCTGCCGAGGGAGGTGGTGGAGTCCCCATCCCTGGAGGTGTTCAAGAGGGGACTGGACATGGCACTTGGTGTCATGGTCTAGTCATGAGGTCTGTGGTGACAGGTTGGACTGGATGATCTTTGAGGTCTCTTCTAACCTTGGTAATTCTGTGATTCTTGTAGCCCCCTTCAGGTACTGGCAGGCTGCTATTGGGTCTCCCAGGAGCCTCCTGTTCTGCAGGCTGAACACCCCCAGCTCCCTCAGCCTGTCCTTGTAGCAGAGCTGCTCCAAACCCCTGATCATTTTCATGGCCTCCTCTGGACCCTCTCCCTTAGGTCCATGTCCTTCCTGTGTTGAGGGCTCCAGACCTGAATGCAGTGCTCCAGGTCAGGAGGCACCATGGCTTAAACCACCGTTTTTTCCACTCCCCATGTTTTCCAGGCTCTTGATTTCGAAGCAGCTCCAGCCTATGACCTGGTGATCAACGCCACAAACCCCGAGCCCTTGGTGCCGGGCGTGCAGTACAACTCCAGCTCCCTTGCCACCTTTAAGGTCTTTGTGACAGATGTGGACGAGCCACCTGTTTTCCACAAGCCTGTTTTACAAAGAAGTAGTGTCTGAAGACATTCCTGTCAACACTCTGGTCCTGACAGTGGAGGCCTCTGATCCTGAGGGGGATTCTGTACGGTAAAAAACCATAAAGGATTGACCGCAATTTGTTAATAGAGGTACAAGGTGAAGGCAAAGGGTAAGGGACAAGGGGCAGTGGGTATGAACTGCAGCACAGGAGGTTCCAGCTCAACATGAGGAGGAACTGCCTCACTGTGAGGGTCACAGAGCCCTGGAGCAGGCTGCCCAGAGAGGTTGTGGAGTCTCCTTCTCTGGAGACTTTCCAGCCCTGTCTGGATGTGTTCCTGTGTGACCTGCACTGGATTCTGTGATCCTGCTCTGGCACAGGGGGGTTGGACTGGAAGATCTCCAGAGGTCCCTTCCAACCCCTAACATTCCAGCAGTGTGCCCAGGTGGCCAAGAAGGCATCCTGGCCTGGATCAAGAATAGTGTGGCCAGCAGGAGCAGGGAAGTCATTGTGCCCTATGCTCAGCACTGCTTAGGCCACACCTTGAGTCCTGTGTCCAGTTCTGGGCCCCTCAGGTTAGGAAAGATGTTGAGTTGCTGGAAGGTGTCCATACAGTCTCTCTGGGGCCCCTCAGTTTAAGGAGGACATTGAGACACTTGAACATGTCCAGAGAAGGGCAACAAAGCTGGGGAGGGGTCTGGAGCACAGCCCTGTGAGGAGAGGCTGAGGGAGCTGGGCTTGCTTAGCCTGGAGAAGAGGAGGCTCAGGGGTGACCTCATTGCTCTCTACAACTCCCTGAAGGGAGGTTGTAGCCATGTGGGGGTTGGTCTCTTCTCCCAGGCAGGCAACCAGCACCAGAACAAGAGGACACAGTCTCAAGCTATGCCAGGGGAGGTTTAGGCTCAAGGTGAGGAGAAAGTTCTTCCCAGCAAGAGAGATTGGCCACTGGAATGTGCTGCCCAGGGAGGTGGTGGAGTCACCATCCCTGGAGGTGTTTAGGAAGAGCCTGGATGAGGCACTTGGAGCCATGGTTGAGTTGATTAGATGGTGTTGGGTGATAGGTTGGACTCGATGATCTCAAAGGTCTTTTTCAACCTGGTTAATTCTATTCTATTCTATTCTGGGATCCTGTGGTGGGGTGGTGGATGGTGACCCTCCTGCAGCATGCTGCTGGGCAATGTTTTTTCTGACTAGCTTAATCTCTGTGCTGTGACAAACATCAACCAGTGGGGTCTCTGAATCATGGAAGTAAATAGGAAGGAGGCCAAAATATGCCTCCAGGAAAGAGGCAGAGCAAGGTTTTCCATAATGCTTTTAACAAATGAAGGATGTTCTGTGTACCCCTAGGAACCAGCAGGACAGGAGCTGCTCTTCATGTCCCACGGGAAGCTGCCCTTGGCTTTTTCTCCATGAAAACACAAACCTGTAGTGAAGCTCAAGTCTGTAACTGACAACTAATCAATGCCATTTTCCAACTACCAAAGCCAATATGGCTGCTTCCACTGTGTGTGACAAGCTCTGTGCTAAGGCAGCTCCCATGCTTGTCAGTGAGAAGCAAAACCTCAGGCAGGCTCATTTGGTGGCCCAGCACCTTGTGGACTGATCAAGTCATCTTGAGCCTCTGCCAGTTCATGGATCTATGCCCAGTGCTGTGTGGCATGATGTAAACCTGCCTTATGATCAGTGACCTGCCTGGTGGATGTGGGGCAGGCTGTGGATGTGGTCTACCTGGACCTCAGCAAGGCTTGACACTGTCCCCCACAGCAAACTCTGGCAAGCTGTCAGCCCTGGCTTGGACAGCAGCACTCTGAGCTGGGTTAGGAACTGGCTGGAGGCTGAGCCCAGAGAGTGGTGGTGAATGGTGCCACAGCCAGCTGGCAGCCAGGCACCAGTGGTGTCCCCCAGGGATCAGTGCTGGGCCCCATCCTGTTCAACATCTTTATTGATGATCTGGATGAGGGCATCAAGTCCATCATCAGTAAATTTGCAGATGACACCAAGTTGGGGGCAGGAGTTGATCTGCTGGAGGGCAGAGAGGCTTTGCAGAGGGACCTCGACAGGCTGGACAGATGGGCAGAGGCCAAGGGCATGAGATTGAACACATCCAAGTGCCAGGTTCTGCACATTGGCCACAGCAACCCCATGCAGTGCTGCAGGCTGGGGTCAGAGTGGCTGGAGAGCAGCCAGGCAGAGAGGGACCTGGGGGTGCTGGTTGATGGTAGGCTGAACATGAGCCTGCAGTGTGCCCAGGCAGCCAAGAAGGCCAATGGCATCCTGGCCTGCATCAGGCAGAGTGTGGCCAGCAGGAGCAGGGAGGTCATTCTGACCCTGTACACTGCACTGGTTAGGCCACACCTTGAGTCCTGTGTCCAGTTCGGGGCCCCTCAGTTTAGGAAGGAGGTTGACTTGCTGGAAGGTGTCCAGAGAAGGGCAACAAAGTTGGTGAGGGGTTTGGAACACAGCCCTGTGAGGAGAGGCTGAGGGAGCTGGGGTTGCTTAGCCTGGAGAAGAGGAGGCTCAGGGGAAACCTCATTGCTCTCTACAGCTACCTTAAGGGAGGTTGTAGCCAGGCAGAGGTTGGTCTCTTCTCCCAGGCAGGCAGCACCAGAACAAGAGGACACAGTCTCAAGCTGTGCCAGGGCAGGTTTAGACTGGATGTTAGCAAGAAGCTCTTCCCAGAGAGAGTGATTGCCCATTGGAATGTGCTGCCCAGGGAGGTGGTGAGTCACTGTCACTGGAGGTGTTCAGGAGGAGACTTGATGGGGTGCTTGGTGCCATGGTTTAGTTGTTTAGGTGGGTTGGATTGGTTGATGGGTTGGATGTGATGATCTTGAAGGTCTCTTCCAACCTGGTTTATTGTATTATTATTGTATTGTATTGTATTTGTGGCTCTTGCTGCATGATTCTCAGCTGGGATACTGAAGAGATAACCCAAAAGCAAACCACCCTTGAAATTTAACTGCAATTCAGCCAAACATGAAGTAGTTAATGGAGTTGCAGAATACAGCTGTTAGGCCTCCCATGGAGTTTTAGTCCCAGAGGTTTCTCATCTGGCATTCCACTTTCCCCTGACTTTTGGGAACTTAGCATTTCTGGCCTTCTGTCAAACTGGTTTGAGTGTGAGCCACAGAGTCCAGAAGCTCTAGGGGATGATGACAGAGACAGATGACCAGAATTCATTTATATATAAAAATCACATTTCTCCCCCAAAGAATAGGTTAAAGGGCATGAAATAATGAAAAACAACCCAAACCAGCATAAAAAGATATACAAGGTGTCAAGGTGCTGGGTTTAAAAGAGGAGCCACTGAAAGGACAAAGATGTTGAAGGAAAAGGTCAGGTCAGGTCTGCTCAGGCAACTGCCTGTGCTTGAAGTGGTTCATGTGTTACATTTCCATGAGTGAACACCCAGAGACCATGGGGGGGATGTTAAAAATAACAGTATGGAAAGATAATGAAGTGGTGAAGTTGAAAGCACTGTATTACAGCCTGCTCCAGACTGGCAGGAGAGAACCACTACAGTTCACACCAAACCTTGGGGCCCTGGGGCTGTGCTGATCCAGAAAGGGCTGCCTGGCTGCAGTGCTCCCTCTGTGCCCTAGCCCTTGGCTTGTGCCCCCACCAAAAGCAAGGCCTGGGAGAGGTGATGGGAGAGAGGGACCTGGGGTTGGGACAGAAAGGGCTGCCTGGCTGCAGTGCTCCCTCTGTGCCCTAGCCCTTGGCTTGTGCCCCCACCAAAAGCAAGGCCTGGAGATGTGATGGGAGAGAGGGACCTGGGGTTGGGACAGAAAGGGCTGCTTGGCTGCATGCTCTCTCGTGCCCCAGCCCTTGGCTTGTGCCCCCACCAAAAGCAAGGCCTGGAGATGTGATGGGAGAGAGGGACCTGGGGTTGGGACAGAAAGGGCTGCTTGGCTGCAATGCTCTCTCTGTGCCCCAGCCCTTGGCTTGTGCCCCCACCAAAAGCAAGGCCTGGGAGATGTGATGGGAGAGAGGGACCTGGGGTTGGGACAGAAAGAGCTGCCTGGCTGCAGTGCTCCCTCTGTGCCCCAGCCCTTGGCTTGTGCCCCCACCAAAAGCAAGGCCTGGGAGATGTGATGGGAGAGAGGGACCTGGGGTTGGGACAGAAAGGGCTGCTTGGCTGCAATGCTCTCTCTGTGCCCCAGCCCTTGGCTTGTGCCCCACCAAAAGCAAGGCCTGGGAGAGGTGATGGGAGAGAGGGACCTGGGGTTGGGACAGAGCACACTTTGGGCTCAAAAGCTCAGGAACATCCCAGGTGTCTCGGTGAGGAGGAAGGTGGAGTTGCAGTGTGCAGGCTGGAGGAGTGGTGGTGTCTCCACAGTTCTGCTGTCACTCTTATCCTCAAGGATTCTGGCTCCCCTTCCTCACCCTGTCTCTCTTGGTTGGCTGCAGTGTTGGGACTCTCCCAAGAATCCTCTCTTTGAGTATAAGCATAACCAGGCTGCTTGCCTAAAATCCACAAGGAAGCGTTTGCCCTAGCAGCACTTTCTCTCTTTTTCCCCTGGTTTGGAACAGTATACATGACTTTAGTTCTTTTTTTTCCTATTTCTTTCCAAAGATACTCCTTGGAAGGTGATGTGAGGAGATGGCTGAGCATTGACCCAGCCACTGGGCAGGTACACACTGCTGCTGCTTTGGATCGAGAGCAACAGGAAATATACACAGTTGATGTTGTTGCAGCAGAGATGAGTAAGTGATGAACCAACCACCTGTAACACACAGAGGAACCCCTTGCCCCCACTGCTTTGTGAGGCTTTACAGATTCACAGCTTGCACTGGGTTGGAAGGGACCATCAAAAGTAATTTTGTCCCCCCCCCCATAATTAAAATGCATGTTTTATATATAATTAATATCTTGGGCAGTGGAATCTTCAAACACCACTGCAGCTCATTTACAAGATGTAACCACTGGTCCAGTTACTGGGTTGTGGGTATTACACTGCACATTCAGAGTCAGTTACATGATTCAAGCACAGATCAGACCTTTCCAATGCAGCAATTCAAATGGGAAGTACAGGTGCTGTGATCTGTGGTGTCCCACAAACAGGATTCCATGGCAGATTAGCTGGGGACTCATGACTTGCTCCTCTGTCTGGTGTCTTCCCAGATGCTGTGGCTGTGATTTGAGCAGCCCTTAGCTCAGAGAGGGCTAAGGACCTCTCTCTTGTCATGCTCAGATTCACAGCCTGGAGCTTGCCCTTGGCTCAGAGAGGGCTAAGGACCTCTCTCTTGTCATGCCCAGTTCCCAGCCTGGAGCTTGCCCTTGGCTCAGAGAGGGCTAAGGACCTCTCTCTTGTCATGCCCAGTTCCCAGCCTGGAGCTTGCCCTTGGCTCAGAGAGGGCTAGGAGGCCTCTCTCTTGTCATGCCCAGATTCACAGCCTGGAGCTTGCCCTTGGCTCAGAGAGGGCTAAGGACCTCTCTCTTGTCATGCCCAGTTCCCAGCCTGGAGCTTGCCCTTGGCTCAGAGGGTCTAGGAGGCCTCTCTCTTGTGTGCTCCCTCGCTGGGCTGCAGCCTCCTCTGGCATTCCATTCCCTTGGAGCTTTTCCCCTTTCTGCCTTGGCCCAGGTGCAAGGCCTGGGTGAAGCTGTTGGTCTGCTAGAGCAGGCTCTCCAGCTGCTACCCTGGCAGCATTTGGCTCTTGCTGCTGTCTGGGTGAGGACAAGGCAACCTGCCTGACTTCTTGGCTGGTTCAAATACTGTCCCAAGACAATCAATGCCCTGTGGTAACACAGAGCCCTGATCACTGGACCTATAGGATGAGGCATATCCAAGCAGGGCCAGGGGGGCACACACAGTTCACAGCTGTGTCACACAGCTAAGCACAGTGCTCCCTGTTTATCTGGAGCCCGGGAAGGGTCCAGGTTTGCACACTCACAGGTGCTCACAAGCTTAATCATGCCTGCTGTACATTTACCTTGACCAGCTGGACCCCAGGAACTGTCCAGGTTAGCACCTTCACAGCTGCTTAGCCTCCTGGCTGGGCTAGGGCATGTGTGGGGCTTCAGGACACCCCTCTAGTCAACAGGGACACCTCCAACTAGATGAAGGCTGCACAGAGCCACATCCAGTCTGACCTTGAAGGACTTCCCATAAAAAGTAGAAGACCATGTGATGGAACCTCAGAAGGCTATATGTCTTAAGCATTTAACCTGCTTAAAAGAAACCCTGCTGTTGTGGACAGTGCAGGTTAAAACAGCTTTCATGGAGTCACCTGCCACAGGTCACCGAGAGAAGCTTAGAATTTCTTCAGGGTTTCCAGCATCAAAGTTTTCTGCCACTGTTTTCCTGCTAAGCTTCCTTGTAGGTTATGTTTGGGCTTCCTGAAAGCATATCTGCAGCTCATTTTGTTACCAGCTCATCTCAAATGCATTATTCCAGCTCCTGGAATCTTTCACACAGACCATCTAGGGGGGTGAAAAACTAGAGCTGATTGATGAGGTGTAAATCTGGATTTCCCTAGTTAAACACAGCTGAACAATAATGCTAGCTGCAGTTTAGGGGGATGTAGGTCAAAATGCAGTTTCCAGATGGCAGGAAAAAGGAGTGTTTGCTGGAGCACTGAAGAGGTTGAGTTGCTGGAAGGTGTCCAGAGAAGGGCAACGAGGCTGGGGAGGGGTCTGGAGCAAAGCCCTGTGAGGAGAGGCTGAGGGAGCTGGGGTTGCTTAGCCTGGAGAAGAGGAGGCTCAGGGGAGACCTCATTGCTGTCTAAAACTCCCTGCAGGGAGGTTGTAGCCAGGTGGGGGTTGGTCTCTTCTGCCAGGCACCCAGCACCAGAACAAGAGGACACAGTCTCAAGCTGAGCCAGGGGAGGTTTAGGCTGGATGTTAGGAAGAAGTTCTTCCCAGACAGAGAGATTGGCCATTGGAATGTGCTGCCCAGGGAGGTGGTGGAGTCACCTCCCTGGAGGTGTTTAGGAAGAGCCTGGATGAGGCACTTGGTGCCATGGTTTAGTTGATGAGATGGTGCAGGGTAATAGGTTGGACTTGATGATCTCAAAGGTCTTTTCCAACCTGGTTAATTCTACTCTATTCTAAAGAGATAGAGTGGGGCTGTTCCTGCAGGCACAGGCTGGAGGACTGAGAGGGCTCTGAAAGCCCTTGGGCCCCTTCTCTTAGCCCCAAGGCAGGTTGTTGACCTGCATTTGCTATAAAAAGAAGAGAAATGGGAACTTAAGGAATATTAAGTATAACAGAGCACTCCAAAGAGCACTGCTCGCCTTGGATGTGACCACTGCCAGCTGCCACGTGTGGTCTGTCTGCCTCCTTTCACTTGCAAGAGGTGGCGGCTACCAGTAGTCACAGTATCATAGAATCAGTCAGGGTTGGAAGGGACCACAAGGATCAGCTAGTTCCAACCCCCCTGCCATGGGCAGGGACACCCCACACTAGAGCAGGCTGGCCACAGCCTCATCCAGCCTGGGCTTAAACACCTCCAGGGACAGGGCCTCAACCACCTCCCTGGACAACCCATTCCAGGGCTTCACCACTCTCATGGGGAAGAACTTCCTCCTCACCTCCAGCCTGAATCTCCCCACCTCCAGCTTCATTCCATTCCCCCTAGTCCTATCACTCCCTGATGTCCTGAGAAGTCCCTCCCCAGTCTTTTAGGCCCCTTCAGATACTGGAAGGCCACAATGAGGTCACCTTGGAGCCTTCTCTTCTCCAGACTGAACAGCCCCAACTCCTTCAGTCTGTCCTCACAGGAGAGGTGCTCCAGCCCTCTGCTCATCCTCGTGGCCCTTCTCTGGGCACATTCCAGCACCTCCAGATCCCTCTTGGAATAGTCCTTCAAGACCTCCTGAGCCCTTGCCTCAGCAGCCTGCAAGCTGCAGACAGACCACCACCTCCCACTGCCTGTCTGGTGGTGTTCCTACCCCACAGCTCCAAACACAGCCACCCAGCCTGTAAGTACAAGGTGTAACTTTGCATTCTGTTGAACTCCACAGATAATGCAGCTCAGAAATCCAGGGCAGTCCTGGTGCTACACTTAAAAGATGTCAATGACAACCCTCCAGGGCTAGATACAGATAATCCTCCTTTCTTCTGCTACCCACTCAGTGGAGGAGAGAGGGCTTTGATCAAAGCTGTTGATGCTGATGAACTGTGGTGGTATTCAACATTCACCCTTACTCTGGCTGATGATTTGCACACAAGAAGTAACTGGGAGCTCTCAAAAGTCAATGGTAAGTTGATAAAACTGTTCTTACAATTCTATGGGATGCTCTAAGTGCCCTGAGAAATACAAATACTGAATTACTTTTCATTTCTGCTATTGTACCAGTCTTTGACCATGAGCCAGCAATGTGCCCTTGAGGCCAAGAAGGCCAAGGGCATCCTGGGGTGGATTAGAAGGGATGTGGTTAGTAGGTCCAGAGAGGTTCTCCTACCTCCCTACTCCACCCTGATGAGGCCACATCTGGATACTGTGTCCAGTTCTGGGAACCTCAGGTCAAGAAGGACCTCATAGAGCTGCCTGAAAGAGTCCAGCAGAGAGGCACAAAAATATTAAGGGAGTGAAAGATCTTCCTTATGAGAAGAGCCTGAGGGAGCTGAGGGCTCTGTAGCCTGGAGAGGAGGAGCCTGAGGGTGACCTCATTGCTGTTGATAAAGATGTGCAGGGTGAGTGCCCAGAGGCTGGAGCCAGGCTCTGCTGGGGGATGCCCAAGGACAGCACAAGGGGCACTGGTGGAAGCTGAAGCAGAGGAAGTGCCATGGAAACAGGAGGAAAATGTTTTCCTGGTGAGGGTGACAGAGCCCTGGAGCAGGCTGCCCAGGGGGGCTGCGGAGTCTCCCTCTCTGGAGACATTCAAGGCCCATCTGGATGCATTTGGAAGGGACCTTTGAAAATCATCCAGTCCAACCCCCCTGCCAGAGCAGGGCCATAGAATCCAGCACAGGTCACACAGGAACACATCCAGACAGGGCTGGAAAGGCTCCAGAGAAGGAGACTCCACAACCTCTCTGGGCAGCCAGCTCCAGGGCTCTGTGACCCTCACACTGAAGAAGTTCCTCCTCATGTTGAGGTGGAACCTCCTGTGCTGCAGCTTACATCCATTGCCCCTTGTCCTATCCCAGGGTGCAACTGAGCAGAGCCTGTCCCTGTCCCTTCCTTTCTGACCCCCAGGCCTCAGATATTGATAGACATTGATTAAATCCCCTCTCAGCCTTCTCCTCTCCAGACTAAACAGCCCCAGGGCTCTCAGCCTCTCATCAGGCAGTGCTGCAGTCCCTTTAGCATCCTTATAGCTCTCCATTGGACTCTCTCTAGCAGATCCCTGTCCCTCTTCACCTGGGGAGCCCAGAGCTGGATGCAATATTCCAGGTGAGGTCTCACCAGGGCAGAGTAGAAGAGGAGGAGAACCTCCCTGGATCTGCTGGACTCACAGACAAGATACTGCCATTGATAAACCTTTGGGCTGATCTCCACAGCTGTGATAGCTTTACTTGGCCAAGAGTTTTAAAGACTCTTAGATGTGACTCTGTAAGTGCAGTAGAAGGATGGCCTGTCCTACTGTCATCTGGGGGACAATTTAAGTTGGTTATGGCTGCTGTAAGCATGAAGGGTTACTCTTGGTTTATGTGTGAGGCTGCACTACCCCTGATCAAGTCTGGCCTGCTGTAGAAATCAGGAGGGAGATTCCCTGACTGCTACAGGCCAGGCTAGGTGTGTCAGTGGCCCCTTTTGACTTGATGTCTGCAGGCCAGTGAGACCTGGAAAGGCATGGGGGAAAGCAGAAGCTGCCATCCTGTGCAAAGCAGCCTGAGACCCCAGCCCCTGCAGCTGGTGTGAGTGTTGAGCTCCATCCCTTTCTCGTGCTGACGTGAGTGTTCCATTTCCTTCTTACAGCTACTCATGCTTACCTCTCCCCGAAGCACACTGGCTTTGAGGAGAAGGTCTACTATGTTCCAGTCACAGTTAATGACAATGGAAAGCCACCTTTGCAAGGAGAAGTGAATCTTCCAGGTATACATTGCACATAACTGCTAGCTGCAAGGCAAGAGCTGCAGTTAGGAGCTGCTGGAGCAGGGGTAGAGGAGGCCACGGCAATGATTAGAGGGTTGGAGAGCCTCCCCTTTGGGCACAGGCTGAGGGCATGGGGGCTGTTCAGCCTGGTGAAAAGAAGGCTCCAGGGAGATCTTAGATCAGCCTTCCAGTACCTGAAGGAGGCTATAGGAGAGCTGGGGTGGGACTTATGACAAGGGTTGGGAGTGATAGAATGAGAGGGCATGGATTGAAGCTTGGGGAGGGCAGATTTAGACTGGAGATTACAAAGAAATGCCTTAGGGTGAGGGTGGGGAGACACTGGCACAGGTTGCCCAGGGAGGCTGTGATGTCCCTTCCCTGGAGGTGTTCCAGGGTGGGTTGGATGAGGCCTTGAGCACCCTGGGCTGGTGGGAGGTGACCCTGCCCGCGGCAGGGGGGTTGGAGCTGGATGATCTTCGAGGTCCCTTCCAGCCCAAACCATTCCCTGAATGTACAAATGTATGAGCACTCAGGCAACAGCACTGGGAAGCTTCTGATTAACCTCCTGGCATCTGGTTTTGCAGTCAACATCTGCAAGTGCTCAAGTGAAATGTCCTGTTTCATTGAAGTACAACGAGAGCACTCCTGGCCAACCGTTGGGCAGGCAGTTGGGATCCTTCTCGGAGTGCTGCTCGTCATTGGTAAGTCACAGTTTCTTGCCTGATGCAAAGCCAGGCACGAGGGGGCTGGTGCACTTGTGACACTGATTCACCTGCTGGGTGCAAAGAGGGGAGATCTCATGGTTGCTTCAGACCTGCAAGCTTTGGATCACAGGAATAGCTTTGTTTGGCCTGTGCTTCTGCATCAACACACAGCTGCAAAAGAACTTCACAGGGCAGAAGGCTTAATCAGACCTTCCATGAGCAGAGGAACTCCTCCAGCAGCATCTTTGCCATCTCTGTTCGAGCTTCTTCCATGGTTAATTATCACACGATGTCTCACTTTGGTCCCTTACTTAGTTTAGTGCCACCTTGAAGCAAAATTGTGTTGGGTAACTCACTAAAGATGGACAGTGGCACTGAGTGCACCCTCAGCAAGCTCAATGACCACACCAAGCTGTGTGGTGCTGCTGACAGCTGGAGGGAAGGATCCATCCAGAGGGACCTGGACAGGCTGCAGAGCTGGGCCCAAGACAGCCTCATGAGGTTCAACACGACCAAGGGCAAGGTCCTGCAGCTGGGTCAGGGCAATCCCAAGCACTGATAGAGGCTGGGCAGGGACTGGCTTGAGAGCAGCCCTGAAGAAAAGGCCTTGGGGGTGCTGGGGGAGGAGAAGCTCAATAGGAGCCAGCAGGGAGCACTTGCAGCCCAGAGAGCCAAGCAGAGCCTGGGCTGCAGCAAGAGAAGTGTGGCCAGCAGGGCCAGGGAGGGGATTCTGCCCCTCTGCTCCTCTCTGCTGAGACCACAGCTGGAGCCCTGTGTCCAGATCTGGAGCCCCTAGAACAGGAAGGAGCTGGAGGTGCTGGAAGGTGTCCAGAGAAGGGCCACAAGGATGAGCAGAGGGCTGGAGCTGCTCTGCTCTGGAGACGGACTGAGAGAGTTGGGGCTGTTCAGTCTGGAGAAGAGAAGGCTCTGAGGAGACCTTCTTGAGACCTTGCAGTATCTGCAGGGGGCTACAAGAAAGCTGGGGAGGGACTTTTGAGGGTGTCAGGGAGGGATAGGACTGGGGGGGATGGAGCAAAACTAGAAATGGGTAGATTGGGATTGGATGTTAGGAAGAAGTTGTTCCCCAGGAGGGTGGTGAGAGCCTGGCACAGGTTGCCCAGGGAGGTGGTGGAAGCCTCCTGCCTGGAGGTGTTTGCAGCCAGGCTGGATGTGGCTGTGAGCAACCTGCTGCAGTGTGAGGTGTCCCTGGCCATGGCAGGGGGGTTGGGACTGGCTGATCCTCGAGGTCCCTTCCAGCCCTGACAATCCTGTGATTCATTACCAGAGTGTGGGCCAGCTTCAGAGAGCACAGTGAAAGTTGCTGCTGCTTTGTGACTTTCAAACAGCACAGTGCATGGAGCTCATAGAGGGGTCTAAAAGGAACTCCTGAAGAGAAGATGCAAGGTTTTGTTCAACAGGAAGGGGTTGTTCCACTTTCAACAGGGAGTTTCTTTCAACAGCCAGGTTGTTGGGGTCTTTTTCCTTACCTTTGCAAAAGCCTGAGAGCTTCCCAGGTGGATTTAAGAGCGATCAGAGACGAGCAAGGAAAACCCATGAGAAGTATCTGAAGATGCTAAGGAATATGGGGAGATTACAAATGTTCCCTTTGGTCCTGAAGCTCAGCTGATATGGCCAAAAACCCAACTGTCCCATGGGGGACTGTCTGACACCAGAATTCCTTCCCATATGAGCTAAGGACTCTCTGACACTTCAGCACCTTTCACTCCAAGAGCAAGGGTCCTCTGCAGTTCTGCTTTCTTTCAAAGAAACACAGAGCCTAGGCTGGAGAAATAAACACAACCCACCAAAACAATGGTGCCAATAGCTCATAGAATCAATAAGGTTGGAAAAGACCTCAGAGATCATCAAGTGCAACCTATCACCCAACACCATCTGATCAACTAAACCATGGCACCAAGTGCCACATCCAATTCCTTATTGAACACCTCCAGGGGATGGTGACTCCACCACCTCCCTGGGCAGCACATTCCAATGGCCAATCTCTCTCTCTCTCTGGAAAAAATTTGTTCCTAACATCCAGCCTAAACTTCCCTTGGCACAGCTTGAGACTGTGTCCTCTTGTGCTGGGTGTCTGGCAGAAGAGACCAACCCCCACCTGGCTACAACCTCCCTTCAGGGAGTTGTAGGCAGCAAGAAGGTCTGCCCTGAGCCTCCTCTTCTCCAGGCTAAGCAACCCCAGCTCCCTCAGCCTCTCCTCACAGGGCTGTGCTCCAGACCCCTCCCCACCTTTGTTGCCCTCCTCTGGACATGTTCTGGTGTCTCAATGTCCTTCTTAAAGTTGACCAATCCATTCTGATGGGAGAAACCCATTAAGACAAACTGCCTCTCTCATGGAGGTTATTTCTCCCACTGAGAAGGAGGGACATGAAATATAATGTGGCAGATCCCAGGGATGTTCCTTGAGTAACCCCTCAGACACCACAAGTATGAGCATAAAAGAACAACAACTACAGAAGAGATATAAAGAGCAGTGACTGGGGCAAGGGTAGTAGCTGGGCACTCCTATCTCCTTTAGAAAAGGAACAGAGAGATGCAATGATCTAACACTGATAGAAACAGACTGAGAGCCCTGGGGCTGTTTAGCCTGGAGAAGAGAAGGCTGAGAGGGGATCTGATCAATGTCTATCAATAGCTGAGGGGTTGGGGTCAAGTGGAGGGGGCCAAGCTCTTTTGGGTGGTGCACAGGAATAGGGCAAAGAACAATGGATGCAAACTTGAACAGAGAAGGTTTCAGCTCAACATGAGGAGAAACTTCTTTACAGTGAGGGTGGCAGAGCCCTGGAGCAGGCTGCCCAGAGAGGTTGTGGAGTCTCCTGCTCTGGAGACTTTCCAACCCCACCTGGCTGCCTTCCTGTGCAGACTGCCCTGGGTGCTCCTGCTCTGGCAGGGGGTTTGGACTCAATGATCTCTGGAGGTCCCTTCCAAGCTCTTCTATGATTCTATGATATAAATTTGCATCCATGATAACAAGCTCCCCAGGATTCAGAAAGGTCAAGCATACCTACAGATACAATATGCACAGCTGGACATCTTAAACTGCATGTGTTCAGGGATGATGAAGGGTAGAAGCATTTCTGATCTAGGTCAGGAGAAAACCTCAGCCATAGGTGCACAATTCTCTGGGGTCTATCAGCTATTCCTAACTGAATAGCTGAAGAACAGTTTTGCTGCCAGTGGTCTCAGCTTTGCTGTTCTTCAGCAGCTCCTTGGTATCTGCTAGGAATAGCTGATAGACCCCAGAGAATTGTGCACCTAAGGCCCCTCTCTTTTCAGCAAGGATTTGTTATGTTTCTGTCTTGAACTGCTGCCATTCCACTGGGGAAAAAAACCCAAAGCAACAGTTCAAGACAAAAACATGACAAATCCTTGCTCACCTCTGGGAGGAGTCTCCTGAGCCCTGAAGCCTTGCCCACCAGTGCCTCAGGTGCCTGAACACACTGTCAGTCCAACCCCTGCATAAGTCCTTCCCTAAAGGGTTTGCTTCTGTTCAAGAGGCAAAGAGGTGTAGATATTACAGTGTGGGGGTCAGAACCTTTGCTAACAGACCTTTGCAGGCAGCTTTTCCCTTCCCTTTCCTGATGAGTGCTCTCTGTTTCCCAGGTGCCATTGTAGGAGGTGTGTTTTGGCACATGAAACACAAGGAGAAAGACAAAAATAAAAGCCACCAGAAAGATGCCAAGGATAGGTCTGAACTGAACAGATTGGCTTAGGGACTGCTCCAGCAGAAGACAAACATGCCCTTTGTGCTGGGAAGGAGTGAGCTGGGGAGCTCCCAAAGCCCAGAAGTGGACTGTCACAAACTGATGATACAAGGATGCAACAGCAAGCTCCCAGGGGCTGATCCTCACCTTTATAGGTAACACCGTTCAGTCATGAAACAACAAATGCAAGCAGCAGCCTTTGAGAAGAATATCAGCTTTGGCTGAAGTGTTCAGTCATGACAGCACCAAATGCTGAGCCCCTGCAAGGATCAAGCCATGGGACCAGCCTTCCTGGTTTGGCAGCTGAAGTAAATGGGAACTTTCCAGAGGACTGCCTCTTATCTCGCTGCACACCTTTGGCTCTTCCACATCTCAGGAAGTCACTGAACAGCAGAATGAGGAATAAAGTCCTGTGCTCCACTTGAAGATGTCCCATGGAGCTGCAGCAGCCTCTCAAACTCTCAGCAAAGGAGCTCCTAAATTTATTGCAATCTGCAAGCTGCCCTGTCTCATACCAGCTCACCAGCCATGCTCATGCTCAGGCTGACATTTCAGGTGTTCAGTTTTGCTGTCCACAGAGTACACCCAGTTTGTGAAGCCCCACGGCCTTTCCTTACAGCTTCTAACTTAAACAAGGCACATGCAGAGTCCTGGGGTCTCAGGTAATGTGATGTTTTACCACACTGCTGCAAATGTTGTTCTTGCCTGCTGCCCATTAGATAAGAATAAAAATGTTCATTAAAGGTTTCAGTGTCTGCTGATGTTATCAAAAGCAGAGAGAGTGCATGGGAGCAAACCATTGCTGCTTGGTTCTCTCTTGTGCTTAACCCTCCTTTGGCATGGGAGCAAACCATTGCTGCTTGGTTCTCTCTTGTGCTTAACCCTCCTTTTGCATGGGAGCAAACCATTGCTGCCTGGTTGTCTGTTGTGTTTAACCCTCCTTTGGCATGGGATTAAACCATTGCTGCTTGGTTCTCTCTTGTGCTTAACCCTCCTTTGGCATGGGAGCAAACCATTGCTGCTTGGTTCTCTCTTGTGCTTAACCCTCCTTTGGCATGGGATTAAACCATTGCTGCTTGGTTCTCTCTTGTGCTTAACCCTCCTTTGGCATGGGAGCAAACCATTGCTGCTTGGTTCTCTCTTGTGCTTAACCCTCCTTTTGCATGGGAGCAAACCATTGCTGCTTGGTTCTCTCTTGTGCTTAACCCTCCTTTGGCATGGGAGCAAACCATTGCTGCTTGGTTCTCTCTGTGCTTAACCCTCCTTTTGCATGGGAGCAAACCATTGCTGCTTGGTTCTCTCTTGTGCTTAACCCTCCTTTTGCATGGGAGCAAACCATTGCTGCCTGGTTCTCTCTTGTGCTTAACCCTCCTTTGGCATGGGAGCAAACCATTGCTGCTTGGTTCTCTCTTGTGCTTAACCCTCCTTTTGCATGGGAGCAAACCATTGCTGCTTGGTTCTCTCTTGTGCTTAACCCTCCTTTGGCATGGGAGCAAACCATTGCTGCTTGGTTCTCTCTTGTGCTTAACCCTCCTTTGCATGGGAGCAAACCATTGCTGCTTGGTTCTCTCTTGTGCTTAACCCTCCTTTGGCATGGGAGCAAACCATTGCTGCTTGGTTCTGTCTTGTGCTTAACCCTCCTTTGGCATGGGAGCAAACCATTGCTGCTTGGTTCTCTCTTGTGCTTAACCCTCCTTTTGCATGGGAGCAAACCATTGCTGCTTGGTTCTCTCTTGTGCTTAACCCTCCTTTTGCATGGGAGCAAACCATTGCTGCTTGGTTCTCTCTTGTGCTTAACCCTCCTTTTGCATGGGAGCAAACCATTGCTGCCTGGTTCTCTCTTGTGCTTAACCCTCCTTTGGCATGGGAGCAAACCATTGCTGCTGGTTGTCTGTTGTGTTTAACCCTTGCTTTTTCATAGTGTATTCAAAACACCTCTTAGGCCAGAGTGATACACCTGGCTAGTCCATGATGCAATGGCTGGTGGAGGCACTTTTGGCTTCAGTACATGTATCTGGTGAAATCCCACCTTGAATGCTGTGTCCACTTCTGGTGTCCTCTGCAAAGATGGACACAGAACTTCTGGAGGCCACAAGTATGATCCAAGGGCTGGAGCACCTCTGCTGTGAGGGCAGGCTGAGGAAGCTGGGGGTGTTCAGCCTGGAGAAGAGGAGACTCTGAGAGAACCTTAGAGCTGCCTTCCAGCACTTGAATGGATCCTAGAGGAAGGCTGCAGAGGGACTTTTCCTGAGGGTGTCTAGAGACAGGACAAGGGGGAATGACTTTAAACTGAGGGAAGCAGGGTTAGACTAGAGCTTAGGAAGAAGTTCTTCAGTATGAGGGTAGTAAAACTCTGGAATAGGTTGCTCAGAGTGGTTGTGGATGCTTCCTCCCTGGGTGTGCTCAAGGCCAGGCTGGATGATGCTTTGAGCAGCTGGGTCTAGTTGAGAGGTCTCCCTGCCCATGGCAGGGGAGGTTGGAGTAGATGATCTGTGAGCTCCCTTCCACCCTGAGCCATTCTATGGCTCTCTGCTTTGAGTCCAGGATGACACCCAGGGAAGGAAAGCCATTCCCCTGACTGCATGCCTATAGAAGGACATTTCTGGTGAGAGTTTGGGGGGAGCCTTTTCTTTTAAGCTATAAATAAAAGCTGCCAAACCAACATGTTAGACTGCAAAGACAATATCCTTTGGAGAGCACTGCAGAAAAAGGTCATATGGAAAAGAGTGTGTTTGTTTATGCAGGGTTTGGTTAATAGCTTTTGCATGCAGCACTGAGCTAGAAAGAAAAGAGCTCTTTTTCTGGGGGGGGGATGGAGGGGTGGGGGGAAAATGGCATTGCACTATAATAGGTTTTCCTAGAAATCTGCCAGCAAAAACTTTGCTCTCAGGCCTCAGCCACTCAGCCCAATTGTTGTAGCTCTCAGCCCAGCTGCTGGAGCTCTGCTGCTTGCTGTGGGGCTGGCTGCTGGAATGTATTTGTTTCACGATGGGAATGCAAAGCCCTCAGATTTGGAAAGTCTGACAGGCAGCCACGTCAGCGTGCCCAGGGACTGGGATCATAAACACAGGAGTCAAAGTTCAGCAGGCTGTGTGCTTGTGCCTAGCAAGGGGCTTGGCCTGAAGACAGGCAAAACGTGCAGAAGCTCTGCTGTGCTTTGTCTCCCTGAGCTGTCTTTCTGCTTGCTAATTTTGCCCCCAGGCATCTCCTGTTTTGCACAATGTCTTTCCTAAGGGAAGGGACAGAAACACTTGATTGAGATGCCTTTGTGGCTGGGTCAGTCGCAGGACCCGAGCATTGCCTCAGAGGGTTGTGTCTGATGGGTTAAGCCATTACACTGATGGGGAGGAGGTGAAAGCTTAAATCTTAAGGGCCCTATAAGAAAGCTTAATCTTAAACTGGGGAGAAAGCTGGGGAGGGACTTTTGAGGGCGTCAGGGAGGGATAGGACTGGGGGGGGATGGAGCAAAACTAGAAATGGGTAGATTGAGATTGGATGTTAGGAAGAAGCTGTTCCCCAGGAGGGTGGTGAGAGCCTGGCACAGGTTGCCCAGGGAGGTGGTGGCAGCCTCCTGCCTGGAGGTGTTTGCAGCCAGGCTGGCTGTGGCTGTGAGCAACCTGCTGCAGTGTGAGGTGTCCCTGCCCATGGAGGGGGGTTGGAACTGGCTGAGCCTTGAGGCCCCTTCTAACAATTCTGTGATTCTATAGCAGAGATTCTAGGACAAACAATAAAGTTTCTCCTCCTTGAGATCTTGACCACATCTTCAGTCTTGAAGACTTCTGGTCAAGCTATATTGGGATTCAACCCTTTTCAGGTACTGCTCTTCTAGATGCTGCTCATGTGTGGCAGGAACAGAAACAGCACATCTCCCCTGCCCTGGTTGAGCATCTCTAGGGGCTGAGCACATTCACCCTTGCTGCTGCAGTAATCCCCAGACAGCCAATCCCTTAGCTGTGGCAGAGCACAGCCAGAGCTCACGGTGCCCTGACTGCCTCCCTCCCCTTGCAAGCCCTTCCTCACCTCCCTTGCCCAACATCCCCTGCTCTGCCAGGTGTCCCATTCATACTTGCATAGGCATGACCTCAGCTCGTGGCTGGGGCACCACATGCTGCTGGGTTCTTCTTGCACTGTGCATTGCTTCTGACCTCAAAGGAAGGAAAAAAAGAAGAGGTAAGAGAAAAGAAAGACAAAGGGAAACACACCCAACCCAACATTTCCAACTCTGCCACAAATGTCCTCATTTTCTTCACCCTCCTGCTGCATGCCTTCAGCCCCAGCCCTCCAGGGGTTTATTTAACCCAGTCCTGCTCTGGCTCCTCCATCTGTTCAGTCTCTTTTGGGAGCCAGACACAAGCTCTCACCCAGCTTTATCCCTCCCTCCACGGCAGGCTTCTGGCCCCAGTCTGCTGTGCAGAGGACAAATTAAGTTTTCTTTGGGTCTCTGGAGAGGAAGGGAAGCAACACTTATTATTGTTCCTTCCCACCATGCTTCTCAGCAGCCACAGCTGGTTCCCAGGGCTCCACAGGAGCAGCAGATACCAGGACATTCTGCCCTGGTGCATGACATTTTGCTCTGAATCCAAGTGTTAAAGGAGCTCCTCAAATCCCTGTCCACATCTGATAGCCTGCATCCTCCAAGGCAGCTTCTCTAACACTTCTTGGTAATTGCTGACAACACATCAGCTGCACTCTACAAGTTAAAGCATGAAGCTACAGGCAGGACTGAAAGCAGGGCTCAGTGTAAACTTCCCCAAATAGTGGAGAACCTCCCCTATGGGGACAGGCTGAGAGAGCTGGGGCTGTTCAGCCCGGAGGAGAGAAGGTTCCAGGGAGACCTTAAAACAACCTTCCAGTACCTGGGGGCTACAAGAAAGCTGGGAATCACAGAATTGTCAGGGCTGGAAGGGACCTCACGGATCAGCCAGTTCCAAGCCCCCTGCCATGGCCAGGGACACCTCACACTGCAGCAGGTTGCTCACAGCCACAGCCAGCCTGGCTGCAAACACCTCCAGGCAGGAGGCTTCCACCACCTCCCTGGGCAGCCTGTGCCAGGCTCTCACCACCCTCATGGGGAGCAACTTCTTCCTCACATCCAATCTCAATCTCCCCATTTCTAGTTCTGTTCCATTCCCCCCAGTCCTATCACTCCCTGACACCCTCAAAAGTCCCTCCCCAGCTTTCTTGTGGCCCCCTTCAGATCCTGGAAGGCCACAATGAGGTCACCTGGGAGCCTTCTCTTCTCCAGACTGAACAGCCCCAACTCTCTCAGTCTGTCTCCATAGTAGAGCAGCTCCAGCCCTCTGCTCATCCTCATGGCCCTTCTCTGGGCATGCTCCAGCACTTTGTAAAGGGCTTGTAGTGCTAGGATGAGAGGGAATGGGTTGAAGTTTGAAGAGGGCAGATTGAGACTGGAGATTAGGAAGAAATTTTTTACAGTGAGGGTGGTGAGACACTGGCACAGGTTGCCCAGGGAGGCTGTGGATGTTCCCTCCCTGGAGGTGTTCAGGACCAGGCTGGATGAGGCCTTGAGCAACCTGGGCTGGTCAAGGTGTCTCTGCCCGTGGCAGTGGGGTTGGAACTTGATGATCTTTATGATCCCTTTCATTCCAGCAACGAGGCTGGGGAGGGGTCTGGAGCACAGCCCTGTGAGGAGAGGCTGAGGGAGCTGGGGTTGCTTAGCCTGGAGAAGAGGAGGCTCAGGGGAGACCTTCTTGCTCTCTACAACTCCCTGAAGGGAGGTTGTAGCCAGGTGGGGGTTGGTCTCTTCTGCCAGGCAGCCAGCACCAGAACAAGAGGACACAGTCTCAAGCTGTGCCAGGGGAAGTTTAGGCTGGAGGTGAGGAGAAAGTTCTTCACAGAAAGAATAATTTACTACTGGAAAGTGCTCCCAGGGAGGTGGTGGAGTCAGCACCCCTGGAGCTCTTTCGAGAGGCACTGGATGAGGCACTTGGATCCATGGTTAGTAGTCATGAGGCCTTGGGTGACAGGCTGGACTTGCTGATCTTTGAGGTCTTTTCCAACCTTATTGATTCCATGATTCTAACTCAAACCACTCTCTGAGTCTATTGAAATGGTAGAGAAGATGAAGCTGCTCTTTACATCCACATCTTTATGTACTGGTAGCAGAAGGAGAGCTCTGGCAGCCAGTGTTGATGGCCTTAGACTCCAGTTACCACCTTCCTGCCAAGAACAACATCACAGGAGCAGTCCAGTGGTGAAATCTGCTGAGAACATGTCCTGTGGCACTGTTCCTTTGCCTGGCTCCTCCTCCAAGCATGCAACATCTCATTACAACGTTCACAGACAGCAAAAGATGTTTCAGTGCTCTCTAATTCTTCTCCCCCCAGCCACCCATTTTTTTTTACAAGATTAGAGGCTCATCAGGGGGTTGATTAGCTCTGGGATTAGTGGCATGCATTAATTAAACTGCCATTGTGCCTATTTTTCAACCCTTTGGTAAAGATAAGCTTGCAGAGCAGGAACAAGATTGCTGTCTGGGTTTACAGAGCAGATGCCACAGAGGGGCAGCTCTTGGCAAAGTGTCCTTCATCCACGTTGGGGATGCTTTGCAGTTCATCAGCTCTGCCCACCAGGCTGTGCCCACACCCCCAGCTGCTGCTGAGCCTCTTCAAGGGGATCTACAGAGTCACAGAATTAACCAGGTTGGAAAAGACCTCAGAGATCATCCAGGCCAACCTGTCACCCAACACCATCTGATCAGCTGAACCATGGCACCAAGTGCCTCAGGCAGGCTCTTCCTAAACACCTCCAGGGATGGTGACTCCACCACCTCCCTGGGCAGCACATCCCAAGGGCCAATCTCTCTTGCTGGGAAGAATGTCTTCCTAACATCCAGCCTAAACCTCCCCAGGCACAGCTTGAGACTGTGTCCTCTTGTTCTGGTGCTGCTTACCTGGGAGAAGAGACCAATCCCCACCTGGCTACAACCTCCCTGCAGGGAGTTGTAGAGAGCAAGAATGTCTCTCCTGAGCCTCCTCCTCTCCAGGCTAAGCAACCCCAGCTCCCTCAGCCTCTCCTCACAGGGCTGTGCTCCAGACCCCTCCCCAGCTTTGTTGCCCTTCTCTGGACACCTTCCAGCAGCTCAACATCTTTCCTAACCTGAGGGGCCCAGAACTGGACACAGGACTCAAGGTGTGGCCTAACCAGTGCTGAGCACAGGGCAGAATGACCTCCCTGCTCCTGCTGGCCACACTGTTCCTGATGCAGGCCAGGATGCCATTGGCCTTCTTGACCACCTGGGTACACTGCTGGAATGTTAGGGGTTAGAAAGGACCTCTGGAGATCTTCCAGTCCCTCCCCCCTGTGCCAGAGCAGGAGCATAGAACCCAGCACAGGTCACACAGGAACACATCCAGAAAGGGCTGGAAAGTCTCCAGAGACGGAGACTCCACAATCTCTCTGGGCAGCCTGCTCCAGGGCTCTGTGACCCTCACAGTGAGGAAGTTCCTTCTCATGCTGAGGGGGAACCTCCTGTGCTGCAGTTTATCTCCACTGCCCCTTGTCCCTTACCCCTTTGCTCTTTGATGAAGATGACCTCTGATGAAGCCAAGGCAGCCCTCGGTGGCACAGCAGTGGGTGAGAAGGGCTTGTGTGCCAGCTGCATGGCTGGCATCACAGTGCTGCCCAGCTGGCTGGAGCCACTGGTGCTCATGGACAGAGAGGCTCCCTCCAGGCCTGGGGGAAGGCAGGGAGAAATCTGTCTTCACCCAGAAAAGGCTCTGCAGTGCCCTGTGAGACAGGGAAGCACCACGTGGAGGAGCACAGCGGTCATGGAGGTGGGATGAGGAAGCTGACTGCTAAAGGGGAGCTGGTTTTGACTTGAAGAGCATGGAGGCTCTCCCAATCCCTCAGTGGAGCAGCTGGTCCAAGATGCACCTCACAAGGAGTTTGAGATGAGCTGGTGGGGTTGGAAGGGACCTTTGAAAATCATCCAGTCCAACCCCCCTGCCAGAGCAGGGCCATAGAACCCAGCACAGGTCACACAGGAACACATCCAGACAGGGCTGGAAAGGCTCCAGAGAAGGAGACTCCACAACCTCTCTGGGCAGCCTGCTCCAGGGCTCTGTGACCCTCACACTGAGGAAGTTCCTCCTCATGTTGAGGTGGAACCTCCTGTGCTGCAGCTTACATCCATTGCCCCTTGTCCTATCCCAGGGTACAACTGAGCAGAGCCTGTCCCCTCCCTCCTGACCCCCAGGCCTCAGATATTTATAGACATTGATTAAATTCCCTCTCAGTCTTCTCCTCTCAAGACTAAACAGCCCCAGGGCTCTCAGCCTCTCCTCACCAGGCAGTGCTGCAGTCCCTTCAGCATCCTTGTAGCCCTCCCTTGGACTCTCTCCAGCAGATCCCTGGCCCTCTTGAACTGGGGAGCCCAGAGCTGGATGCAATATTCCAGGTGAGGTCTCACCAGGGCAGAGCAGAGAGGGATCTGTCTCCATAGCAGAGCAGCTCCAGCCCTCTGCTCCTCCTCGTGGCCCTTCCCTGGACACCTTCCAGCACCTCCAGATCCTTCCTGTCCTAGGGGCTGCAGAACTGGACACAGAGCTCCAGCTGTGGTCTCAGCAGAGTGGAGCAGAGGAGCAGAATCCCCTCCCTGGCCCTGCTGGCCACACTTCCCTTGCTGCAGCCCAGGCTCTGCTTGGCTCTCTGGGCTGCAAGTGCTCCCTGCTGGCTCCTGTTGAGCTTCTCCTCCCCCAGCACCCCCAAGGCCTTTTCTTCAGGGCTGCTCTCAAGCCAGTCCCTGCCCAGCCTATATCAGTGCTTGGGATTGTCCCAACCCAGCTGCAGGACCTTGCCCTTGGTCTGGATGATGGATGGGAAGGCGTCGGAGGGCAGACAGCACAGGAAAGCAGCACCAAGACAGACATGCCAAAAAACCCCCAGGGAGCAGAAGCATTCTCTGAGCCCCTGATGAAGACCTCAGTGAGTGGCCATGCCTGGCTGCTGTGCAGCTCCTCCTCAACCACCACTGACTTTCCCAGCTGGCAAGAGGTTGGTGAGTTTCAGGATGCACCTGCACCCTCCTGGTGGCTGAAGAAGGGTTGGAGGCAGCAGTGCCAGCAGCTTCAGGAGCCAGGGGATTTCCAGCTGCCCTCTGTCCTGAGCTCCTTCTGCTGGTGGCTGCTGCTGCCAGACCTGCCTGAGAAGGAGCCCAGGTTTCTGGCAGTTTGGGGCAACATCTGAAGGGCTCCAGGGGATATTTTTATCCCCTGTCCCTTGGATAACTCTGTTGATGTCAAAATCTGCTCTTATGAAACTTTTTCCCTTTCCCCAGGAACGATTTTGTGTTCACATATTCATGCCCTTTCCTCATGGTGTCATCTGCCATGCCTTTTTCCAAGCCTGATTTTTAGAGCCTTACAGTTGTTTGTCCCAGGTCCTGGCCATGAAGTGTTTTGCTGGGCTCCATGTTTTGTTTTCCATGATGCACAGTGAGCTTCTTCCAAGGAAGGCACAGCAAAGAGGGCTTTGTTAGGCCTGCCTAAGCCAGGCTCTCAGTGTGGGCCAGCAGACAGGGTGAATCAGTAAGAGATAGGACTAGGGGGGATGGAGCAGAGCCAGAAGTGGGGAGATTGAGATTGGATGTGAGGAAAAAGTTGTTCCCCATGAGGGTGGTGAGAGCCTGGCACAGGCAGCCCAGGGAGGTGGTGGAAGCCTCCTGCCTGGAGGTGTTTCCAGCCAGGCTGGCTGTGGCTGTGAGCAACCTGCTGCAGTGTGAGGTGTCCCTGGCCATGGCAGGGGGGTTGGAACTGGCTGAGCCTTGAGGTCCCTTCCAGCCCTGACAATTCTGTGATTCTCTATGATTCTCAGTTCTGCCACCCCCAAAACATTTGCCTGGTGCTCTTGTCACAGTGATGGGAGAGAGTTCAAGAGCATTTCCATTGGTGCCATCAGCAGTTTGTCAGTTTTGACAAGAAGCTGCTCCCTGTCACCTGCACTTTCTCTGCAAGCCAGAGGCTCGGCCATGCTCCTGAGATGAGGGAGCTGCAGAGCTGAACTGCTCCAGGATGAGCTCCCCTGTGGATGGAGAGTGCCAAAGGCTGCTTCACCTTCTGGGCCACCCTTCCTTTGAGTGCTGAAAGAGGCAAAGGTAACAGAAACACTTCTTGGCCACACACAGGGATTAGATGTGGTGGTGTGGCCCCAGGCTCCCCCTGCACTGCACCACAAGAGCTCGAGTGCTTGGCTTTGGATCCAACCTTCTCCCTTCCTGACACCTGCTGCAAGAGCAGGACAGGCTGCTGAGCTTGCACTCCCTGAACTGTTCAGGCCCCCACCAGCACTGGTGGGGGGCTCTGAATCCCAGCCTCACACAGCACTTAGCAGGGACTGATCCTGGGGAGCATTAGCCCCAGGGGATGCAGACTGAGGGCACACATCCCTGGGTCAGGGTGTACCAAACAGAGGTCTTCCAACCCCAACACTTCTATGGTTCTGTGATTTTTGTGGGCATTGAGGTCCCTTCCAGCCCTGACAATTCTATGATTCTGTCTTCCTGCATGCATACATCAGGGAAGCTGAGGCCAGAACAAGGTTGAATGATGTTTCATTAGTTAAGATAAGAAGGAAATGAGAGGGGAGCACATGGGGAGCCCTAGGCAGTGAGTGTGTTTGCTCATGGTTCTGGCTGGTGTGGATTCAAGCATCAGTAAATCATTTTGTACTGAGAAATCATCTAGTTGTAATCATCCTCTCTTTTATGAGCATCCTGGATGTTTGGCTTGCAGGTTTGTCCCCTGCTAACATCTCTTCCTTTTGCAGAGCTCTGTGGTGGGGCAGGAAAGGGTGGTCCTGGGAAGAGGGGCCCTGAGTTAGGGCATGTTCCAATGTGCTCCTTCCTGTGTCTCCTCTGCATTGTCACTTGGTTGCTGTGCAGAGAGCAGCCCTCAAGTTTGTTTTAAACCAGCTCCAGAAAGCTGTCAGCTGGAGTTGCAAATGCAGCTGCTGTCTCTGCCAGCTTCATGCCTCACCTGCAGAAGTCAGACCTGCTGAGCAATGCCTTTTAAGTCCACCTGGGGAGTTTCATTGCCTGCTTGGCTGTGGGCATCCCCAGGAGAGCCTTTGCTGGGCTGCCAGCCTTCCTGTGCTGGTGCTGGGGCAAAGCTGGGTGCTCAGCAGAACCTGCCTCCTGCTCACCTGCTGGGCTGCAGGCTCCCAGCACCTCCTTTCTCACTGTTCCCAGCTTGGACAGCAAAGCCAGGCCTGAGTGGGCTCAGGAGACACTGGACACAAAGCAGCAAGAAGCAAAAGTGGTTGGCCCAGCTGGAGCGTCTGCCCCAGCAGAGCATCCTGGAGCAGCAAGCAGCTCTGCCTGGAAGAGCGATGACAGAGGGGGAGGAGAGAGCTCGGCCAGAGCCAGCGAGGGGCTGAGGGTGCTGCTGGGTGGCAGGGAAGGGCGCTCAGCCTGCAGGGCTTGGCACAGAGCTGCTCTCCCGGGGGCTCCAGCAGGCGTTCTCAGAGCAGAGCTGTGAGCACGGCCGCTCTCCCGGAGCGTGTGGAGGGCGAGATGGCTGGCACTGAACGCCCTTGAGGCTGCCCGGTGTGCCGGGGGCGCCTGCCCGGTGTGCCGGGGGCGCCTGCCCAGCCGCCGCCTGCCTCGCAGCTGCACTCCCGCGCCCCCGCAAGGCACGTTCGTGTCCTTCGGCGGCCAGGAAGCCTCCCAGCCCCTCAGGCAGCCCTGGGGCTGTTCAAACGCTGTCAGGAGTTTGCCTATCACTGAGAGTCTAGAACTCTGCTGGCTGGTCTGCCACGTTGCATGTCCTTAAGAAGGACATTGAGACACTTGAAGGTGTCCAGAGAAGGGCAACAAGGCTGGGGAGAGGCCTTGAGCACAGCCCTGTGAGGAGAGGCTGAGGGAGCTGGGGTTGCTTAGCCTGGAGAAGAGGAGGCTCAGGGGAGACCTCATTGCTCTCTACAACTACCTGAAAGGTGGTTGCAGCCAGGAAAGGGTTGGCCTCTTCTCTCTAGCAACCAGCACCAGAACAAGAGGACACAGTCTCAAGTTGTGCCAGGGGAGGTTCAGACTGGATGTTAGGAAGAAATTCTACACAGAGGGAGTGATTGCCCATTGGAATGTGCTGCCCAGGGAGGTGGTGGAGTCACCATCATTGCAGGGGTTCAGGAGGAGACTTGATAGGGTGCAATGGTCTAGTTGATTAGGTGGTGTTGGATGATAGGTTGGATGTGATGATCTTGAAGGTCTCTTCCAACCTGGTTAATTCTATTCTATTCTATTCTATTCTATTCTATTCTATTCTATTCTATTCTATTCTATTCTATTCTATTCTATTCTATTGATTTGGAATGTCTCCAGAGAAGGAAACTCCACAATGTCCCTGGGCAGGATAGAAAAGAGATGATCTCGAGAAACTCAGCTGAGAGCTGGTGGTAGAACACCAGGGTATGCCTGAGCCTTCAGACTGAATCACCACCTGACTCTGGAGGGTGTGGTGACTCAAAGAGATGTAATCATGCCAATGTGCTCTTGACTCTCCAAGTTCTGTTGGAGGGGGAAAAAAACCTCTCCTGGAGCTTAGATGCTCCTCGGTGTGCATCCAGAAGATGGATTTAAAAAGCTACTGGACACACAAAAGCAATATTATTTTAGGCTGGATTTCAGTAAGTGGAAGGAAATGATAGAATGTCTGCTCATAAAAAAGAACTTCAGCAATTAGATTGGGGGGTGGGTGAAGAAGTATTTTCTGGAAAGGCTGCAAAATGTGAGACCTCATCTTGAGTACTGTGTTCAGTTCTGAGCTCCCCAGTTCAAGAGGGACAGGGATCTGCTGGAGAGGGTCCAGCAGAGGGCTACGAGGATGCTGAAGGGACTGGAGCACTGCCCTGTGAGGAGAGGCTGAGGGACCTGGGGCTGTTTAGGCTGGGGAAGAGAAGACTGAGAGGAGATTTAATCAATGTTTATCAATAGCTGAGGGCTGGGGGTCAGGAGGGAGGGGACAGGCTCTGCTCACTTGCTCCTTGGGATAGGACAAGGAGCAATGGATGGAAGCTGCAGCACAGGAGGTTCCACCTCAACACAAGGAGGAACTTCTTTACTGTGAGGGTCACAGAGGCCTGGAGCAGGCTGCCCAGAGAGGCTGTGGAGTCTCCTTCTCTGGAGACTTTCCAGCCCTGTCTGGATGTGTTCCTGTGTGACCTGAGCTGGATTCTATGGCCCTGCTCTGGCAGGGGGGTTGGTCTCAATGATCTCTTTGGGTCCCTTCCAACCCCTGACATCCTGTGAGCCTGTGATAAGTCTGGAAACAAAACCTGCAAGTTCTAAAACATGAGCTTTGGTGAAATGGAGAAAGATTGATGAGGCTGAAACGCTGAGAGAACTGAATGAGGACTCCTCTTGGTGCTTCTTCAAGTGACAGATACTAAAACTGCTTGTAGGGAGAGACAAACTTAAGACAGAAGCACTCCAGACTTAATTGGTTGAGTATCCTCTCAAAGAAGTAGCTAGGAATGGTCCTGAGAGAGTGAAAACAAATTCCTTTGAGCAAATAAAGCTAAGGCCCTTAAAGAACACAAATAAATTCTGAGGAGCAAGTAAAACTGTTTTGTACTTCAGGATGTGCAGAGATAAAGTAAGAATGAAACCAAGAATCAGAATAGATTTAGATGCTGTAATGGAAAAGAGCTCCAGGATGTTTTTCAGTGGTGTAATAGAGGGAAAAGGGCAGGGGAGAAGGAAAACAAAGAAAACCAGAGAGAAAGAAGTGAGGAGCACAGCAAAGAGTAACACTTTGTCCCTTTGAAACAAAGCATGGAAACAAGCAAGGCAGCTAGAGGAAATGATTGCATCTCACAGAATCACACAAGCAGCCAGGTTGGAAAAGACCTCAGAGATCATCAAGTCCAACCTGTCACCCAGCACCTCCTGATAACTGAACCATGGCTCCAAGTGCCACATCCAAGGCTTTTTATGAACACCTCCAGGGATGGTGACTCCACCACCTCCCTGGGCAGCACATTCCAATGGCCAATCTCTCTTGCTGGGAAGAACTTTCTCCTCACCTCAAGCCTAAACTTCCCCTGGGCAAGACAAGGGGCCCAAGAGCTTTCAGAGCCCTCTCAGTCCTCCAGCCTGCTCCTGCAGGAACAGCCCCACTCTGTCTCTTTAGAATAGAATAGAATAGAATAGACTAGACTAGAATAGAATAGAATAGAATAGACCGGGTTGGAAAAGACCTTTGAGATCATAGAATCATGTCTGGGTTGGAAGGGACCTCAAGGCTCAGCCAGTTCCAACTCCCCTGCCATAGGCAGGGACACCTCACACTACAGCAGGTTGCTCAGAGCCAATCATCAAATCCAACCTTTCACCCAACACCATCTAATCAACTAAACCAGGCTGGATGAGGCTCTGGCCAGCCTGATCTAGTGTGGGGTGTCCCTGCCCATGGCAGGGGGGTTGGAACTAGCTGATCCTTGTGGTCCCTTCCAACCCTGACTGATACTCTGATACTATGATACCAAGTGCCTCATCCAGGCTCTTCCTAAACACCTCCAGGGACGGTGACTCCACCACCTCCCTGGGCAGCACATTCCAGTGGCCAATCTCTCTTGCTGGGAAGAACTTTCTCCTCACCTCCAGCCTAAACTTCCCCTGGCACAGCTTGGGACTGTGTCCTCTTGTTCTGGTGCTGGCTGCCTGGGAGAAGAGACCAACCCCCACCTGTCCACAACCTCCCTTCAGGGAGTTGTAGAGAGCAATGAGGTCTCCCCTGATCCTCCTCTTCTCCAGGCTAAGCAACCCCAGCTCCCTCAGCCTCTCCTCACTGGGCTGTGCTCCAGGCCCCTCACCAGCAGGGAGGGGGAAGCTGTTGCCATCTCCCCTGGTTTTGTCCACAGAATCACAGAATTTCAGGGGCTGGAAGGGACCTTGAAAGATCATCCAGTCCAGGGGGGTTCTCATGCTGTTTATAACTTGTGAATACCTGTACATATTGTCTATTTTGGACATCTTCATTGCATTTCATTGTAGATTGTAGTTTTGCTTCATTTGCTTCCAACTGAGCTGGTCTGGCAACTTAATGTTGGGGTGGGGGGGGAATTTCAACCCACCACAAGGGAGAAAAAAAGGGGGGGGGCAGAGGAGGGAAAAGGGAGAGGGGGAAAAATCAGTGTTTGTGGTAGAGAATATAGAGACATGAGAAGAAACAGCTTCACAGCTTGCATTGGGCTGGAAGGGAGCCTCAAAGGGCATCTTGTCCAACACCCCTGCACTCAGCAGGGACACCACTAAAGCAGGCTGCACAGGGCCACATCCAGCCTGATCTTGAATGTCTCCAGGGATGGGGACAGGTGAATGGAAACTAGCTGGGAAAGCTTGGAAAGCACCTAAAGGAAAAGTAGCTGGAAACAGAGGGGAAAAAAAAAAGGGGGAAAGAAACAGAAGCAGCAGAGTGAGAAAGGCATGTGGATATGGGAGGAGGGCATTCTAGGACAAAGGGATGCTCCCACAGGAGCTGGGTGGGAAGGCAAACAGAAGGCACAAAATAAGTGATGTTTTCAGAAGTGGTTTGCTGCTTGTGCAAAGTGGTTTGCTGAAGCACACTCAGGATGCATTGAGGGCAAGAGGTTGAGCTGAAGCCCAAATGCAATTGATTTCATGATTCTCCTCTTGGAACAGAAGGAAGACCAAGAACAGGGAAAGGGCATTCGTTATACCTCGAGCACCCAGATGGCAACTTGGTTTGCAGTGGAGTTTGTAACAGCAAATGTCTTCAGAGTGGGAGCTCATTTAGTCACTCCTCCACCTTCTCCCTTCCCATGAGCCCAGAAGGAAAAGGCAGTGGCAGGAGGAGGTACCCAGAGCTGCCTGGCATTAGGGGTAAGCAGCACTTGAGATGTGCTGGGGATGTGATTCATGCTGAGGCCATTGCTGCAGTTTGAGGCTATCCTCCTTCCTTCCAGGCTCTGTGTTTTGGTCCTGGGGCCACATGGGAATCAGGATCATTGTTTTGGGGAGTTTCTTTTCTGTTTCCAACTGGGACAAAGCACAATGGAGTTTTCCCAGAGCAAATGCTACTGGTGAGACCCAAGCATTTCCTTCCCATATTTCACCTTGACTTTTGTCTTTCCAACGAGAGAAACCACCAAATACTTGGAGAACAATATTATCCTGAAGTAAAAGGGAAAACATTGCACTTCAAAAAGCATCTGTGGAAAACAGCAGTGACAACAGCAGCAGCCACAGCAGACTGAAATCCTCCATCCTGCTTCTGGAGCTTTGCCTGTTCCAAACTAAAATGCTATTGACAAATCCATCTTTCCACAGAACTTTCAGTTTTGAGATGAATGGCATTGTCTGGCCACTGGAAACAATCTGGCTCTTTCTTGTGGGGCC